>UCQR01107754.1:0-12423 GCA_900474235.1 Cecidostiba semifascia | reverse complement strand
AGTTTGTACATTGTGTTGAGAGTTCGATGAGCCGAGAGAGGTGTTCTTGATTGACTATGATTAAAAGCCGGCTATATTCGCGCTTGAGTTTGTTGGAATTATCGATTTTCGTGGAGAGGGTTATTTTTTTTTTCTTCGTTCTTTGGATATACCTATATATACGCGCGCGCGCCAGGCGCAGTTTTATTATGTGTACCCAGCAATTTCGGAATTATGATGGGAATAGAATAAAAGTTGATGGAAAAATCGTTGGCCGGAAATGCAAACAAGCTCATTTGAAAATTAAATTCCGTGTTTGTACGCGCATTTTGAAGGAAAGCAAAATTTAACGAGCGCTTCCTCATCTCTCGATTTATATTAAATTTTCGCGTTTGTCTTGCTTAAAAAAGAAATCGCATTTTATTTTTCATTATTTAGTATATAGTATATAAAATTTCCAAGACAAATAGTAAATTTTCATAGAAAGTATAAGAAAAAACGTACACATGACGAGTCTGTTACTAGACAGTTTAGTAAAATTTTCTAAAAATTTTTCTCCGTGTGAAGATGTATAAGCACGCGACTCATCATAGAGTTTTGGGCTGGCTTTAACTTTCCGGATATCTGCTAGTATCTGGCTTTTTCTGTAGCAAATAATATTTATATTCTATAGCATATATAGCAAAATGGGCCACCTACACAGCAAAGCCGCCTCGTCACTGATGTTTGAGCTGCTTGTGCTATCAACTGCAACTATATATTTGCAAATTTGCGAATATTAAATTTAATACGTTAGAAAACGAGACCCGCAAGAACACGTTCCTCGAGCATGTCTGATGCACTTTACACCGATTCCGAAAAGTTGCCAGGGCGTAAAATGAGTTTCCGGCTCTGCTCGCTCCTGCAAGCTCCTTCGATCTTTCGGCGCGCCTGTAAGCTTTCTCTTTCTCCGGCGAGAGAAGAAGTAGAGGAAAAAAAAAAAATAAGTCGCGAAAGTAGTGCGCGCGCGACGGAGTAGAATGCGAGAAATTGTAATGGCATATATACGTATATATATATAAGGCCATGTAGTAGAGTATAGGGTGAATAAGAAAACAACACGCGAGTACGGCTCGGAATGAGAGAGAGAGAGAACGCGTAGCATAGCTTCGAGGAAAAAAAAAGTTATGGGCGCAGGGGCTCGAAAAAATTGTTCGCCAAATGGGAAAGAGCTAGAGCGCTCGATGGTATACTAGATTTGTTTAAGTGCGAGCCGTGTGCTTTTTTTTCACGGTTGTTAGGTACGTCGTTGTATTGGATTCGCTTGTGGAATTATACAAAGTTTCCTTCTGCATTTTCTGCTCTACCTTCTTTATGCATCATCTCGAGCTTTTTAACGTTACTTCCATTTCTGAACTATATAGTATACAGAAGTAAATGTTTTCTCGCAATAACTGTAATTTTTCAACATCGTTCCCATCGAGTTGAATCCAAATTCACTCGTCGTTCGTATTATGTACCACTCCGAGAAATATTCTTCTTTCCTCAGAATATAAGAACGCGCGTACGCTCACACGTACGCTCTGTCGCGAAGATATAGGCGGAAGGAAAAGCTCGCGTCGCGCAAAAAGACATGGCAGTTGCAAGCGAGCCGGAAGAAAACTGGAGCAGAGCTTTACCTTACCACATGGTCACATGTACACACACACACTATACACACTATATACTTGTGTGGATGTGTGCATATCACTCTCGCTTGGTTACACGTCGCGAAGGCGCGCAGCTCCTGTCGCATATCGGGGGTAATACAGGGGAAATTGATTGAGTCGCTGATTTCCCGTGAAAGGCGGCTGCTGCTGCTGCAATGGATGCGTGTGCATCTCCTGCGTAGTAGCAGTAGCGACGGCGTGTCTCCGGGGAATCTACTTTTATTTAACTGTCTTGTTTACCTGAACAATTTCATTTCCCTTTGCACGTGCCGGTGACAAGCTCGTATATACACCGCTGCTGCAGACGTCGGATGCTCTGAGTAACGGCGCAGCTTGCGCTCTGTGTACTGAGGGAGAAATAATTGGATGAGCGTAGAGAGCTTTTTTTCTTTTTCTTTTTCTTTTTTTTTTTTTAAGAATGTATGGTTGTATCGAGATTCGTGTTATATTTATTAAATTTGTTGAAGGGGAGGTAATTTTCGACGTTTAGCGAGGAGATACTTTAGCATTACGCGAAGCAATATATTTTCCGACAAAGTATATAATACTGATGCTGCTGCTGCGGCTTTTGCGGTAAGTGTAGCCAAGGTAACTTGAGGAACGTATAGGGAAGGCGCATTGATAAAAGTTTCATACAAGGCGGTCTGCTGGTTTTCCAGTTTGGAACTTGTAAATAAGTAAAAAGGAAGGTATAACGCTAAGTTATACATACGGGTAATTCACAATCGAGATAATATAGTATTATGATTCTTTAAAAAGCTATAATATCAGCGATCGGTGGTTTTCGTGAAATCCACTTTCAAACTATCGAGCAAATATACCAACCGTATGTTTTATAAAAAAAGGGCAATCTGGAACATTCCAATATATCGATTACACCGCGGCAATTAAAAATCGAAAAACGCCCGTACACATTCGACATCCCACAAAATCCTTCATCTCTGCAAGTAGAACAAGACGATTTCCAACCGACTAATAAATTCGTCAGCTATATAGTAGCCGACGTTATACATCCCATTACAAAGCTCGCCTCTTTCATCGATTAATCTTCATTAGCACCGAGTTTTTCTCCCTGATGGCGAACACAGAGCGTCATCGGGCATTCATCGGCGCAACTCATTCTTTCCCGCAGCCCGTCTCCTCCTTCCTCCTCCTTGTCATTCATCCGTGCGCTCCTTTTTACTTGTCGGAGACGTCTTTTCTATCTCTGATGTGCGAGAGAAGCGAGGGAGTCGTCACCCCTTGCAGCAGCAGCCGAATTGGACGCTCGACTTGCGACGAAGACGATAGAGGATTCGGTGTAGAGAAGAGAGAGAGAGAGAGATGCTACTTTTCTCTCAAAGGCGAGGAAGAGATTGAGGTTCGCTATGGTGATAGGGAGCGATTTTTTTCTTCTGGGGAGGAAAAAGGTGGAGAGGTTTTATGATGGTGGCGAGGTTGGGTTTGAGAATGTTTTTTGCAGATGTTTAATATGTTGATGATGGAGATACATAGATGTAGAGGAGTGGACAACAGTCTAGACATCAAGGTTGGAACTATATAACGTGAGCATACCTTTTCATGTATGCAAATGTTGAATTTGAAGCAATTTTGTAGGAGACGGAAATTGGTTGTGATTTATTAGTTTAATAATTTTGAATTTAAAAAGATAATATTGTTAGTATAATTGAATTCATATTTGAGCGAGATAATGAAGTTGATTAGTATAATAGATGTAGATTAGAAAACCAGTTAGTGCGATCTCATTAACGAAGTTATACATAAATTATTTGCATATAATTTAGACTTTTCATCTCTTTAACATATCATCACCTAATAACTGTATTTACATTAGGTTATACTATGCTAATTATCTGCATCATCAAATTAATTTATCGCTTTATCCATAAGCTAAATACACACAATAGAATATTCATAAATATCGAACCAATTTCTCGCCGTAATATAATCACTGTATAGCAATTCATTTTAAGTAGAACAAGCCCGATTTGGCAAGACTTAACCTAATTACCAAAACCCACAAATTTATTCATTAAAAAAAAAAACCAATCATCACACTCGTAATCAAATCCTGCAGAACATAATACCTTAATTAAAAGAATCTCAAGCGCAACTAATAATGACTATACCGCAACCGCATCAGCCCCGATAAAAACCGACCTAAAGCTACTCCTCGAGTCTAATAAACGAAAATCGAGTCGACGAGGGGGCGTAAGCAGAGACTTTCAAAGAAGAGAGCGTAGCTCTCGAGTGATGAGAGTGAGAGAGAGGAGGCGATTTATGAAGATCCACCGCAAGAAGCGACGACGACGACGACGACGAGGTTCAGCTTCGCACAGCGACGCATGTCGACGCGCTCTGACTTTGTAGGGATTCTTTGATCCTCTGCCGAAATCCGAGCCGGGATTAGGATTACGCTCTGCTCGCAATCTCTAACGAGTAGGACGTGTATATATATATATATATATAGTCGAACCGCGACGACCGAAGAATTTATTTGTTATAGCGGATTACACGAGTGTCTCTTTGGCGCATCATTATATTGTAATCAGTTTAACCCCCCGAAAGAGCTTGAATCGTCACAAATATATATTATTATTATATTATTATCGCGCGTATATAATTATACACGCAAATCTGCCATCTATCTTTATATACACCTCCAGCCAGAATTTCGAGACTTACGGGGAGAAGTATAGAGAGACTAGATTTTCATATTCGATCGAAAGTGCATTTACATGGCAAACGTTTCCAGGCGCTACGAAGGCTTCCGAGCGATGTTGCGACGATTTCACGTCTGCCACAGATGAATACGTGTATGTATAGATGTATATATAGATATATACACGTTATACACCTACACGCGCAGATGGAATGGGATCCAGCGTATAGGGTAATCCTCGCGAGAGCTGTCGGGAACCTGGACGAGAGGTGTTATATATATACGGGAAGGGATTCGTCCTCTCATGTTTTTTTTTCACCCCGGCGTTACCATATACCTCGATTCGACTTTTTTACGAGGCGCACTCGATGAAGGCATGAGTCGATCGAGGTGTAACGTGTACTTTTTTTTCGGGAGTTTACTTCTCTACCGTTGTGGCTTCCTTCTTTTTTTTTATTTGTATATTGAAAAAAGCAACAACGCGTACGTAACGTGTATCTATATATATCGTTAGCGGCGTGAATAAACTCGTAAAAATAGGAAATTTATATATGCCTGGAGTATGTGTGTGTGTGTATTATATACATTACTATAAGATAGCCATCGCGGGTATTTTTACGACGCGCACAGTATACTGGACCGGTCGCCGTCGTTTGCGTCTGCGCGAACCAGCGCATTATGTTTGACATTATTGTCGAGAGACTGTCGGGGGGGCCAAGAGATGTTTAGCGTCAGACGCGATAAATTCCGGTAGTTCGGCTATCCGATCGTATATATATATATATATATATATGATAGTACAGCAGTGGACGTATATGGCCAGGGCCGATTTATAAGAGTCTTTAATGTCCGAGCTGTCGTATATAAAATCGTATATGACATTGCAGTCATTTTCGCTGAGTTATTTAGAAATAATAATAATAGTGAATAGATCGACCTCGTTGCTCAATGGTATGAGGATTTTTTGTTTTATTCAGACGGGAATAAAATCGTAAAAAAAGTGTTGTACTAATGTCGAAGCGAAGGTCATAAAAACTACATAGTGTGTATATAGTGTTTTATCAAAGGGTGACCTAATAATGTTATATAGATACAGGCCTTTGTGCTCTTTTTTTACCGTATATATATTGTTCGCGAGCTAATGGAGTCATTGAATATTGAAGTCACTTATAAATTTATTACGTCGAGTAGCTATGTGCAATTCACTGTTAATTTTTTATTGTCCCTCTTTCCTTTCGCGAAATACTGTACAGAACACACGGCGCATATTATTACAACAAAAATGTTAATTTATATGTCACAGTACGTCCGTCACACTCTCCTGTATATATATATATATATAACTTATTTCTCAGCTCTATCGATCAGGAAAATAATCCAACGTAATCCAGTACAAGACATATCAATAACCACAATCAATCGAACACAGTACACCAGCCAATCCCGGCATCGTTTTGGAAAAATTCATTATTTATCAGGCGCAATACACGTATTTCCATTAGCCGTGTGTACGTGCGCATCAGGCAGGCGATTGCGATTTTTCCGGTACGTGTCTGTCATATAGTATACATTTACTTAGTCAAGACTCTCATTGGTGCATAGAAACGTGACTCGTCTCATTTCGGCTGTAGCGCACAGTAAAAGGCGTGCAATCGTAAGTTTCAAGCGGTTTTCTCGTCTTAAAACGATCGAAGTTGCGCTCTGTGTGTTGCCTATATATATAGTGCAAACGTTCGCTCGTGAGATGGATTTCGCCGAAAGTTTGCGGATCGCATATATACACCTGAGAACCGTATAATTTCTCCTGATGCGAGTAGCATTGAATTCGTAATATATACCTTTTAAGCTTGAACGTAATTCAAAAACAGCTTTGTTTAGTCGTTGAGAATTAACTGAGGCTCGAAAAAGCAAGTATATAGATATTCCCCAAAAGATCGTTCACAGTAGCGACACGTCAGCAACATAAAATCTCGTATACAATACAATATAAGTGTATATATTGTCGAGCGCGCGATAAATCCGTAAGTAGTCGCACAAATAACATAAACCCCGGTAGCGCACTTTAAGAAATACCTCTCTCCCTCGCGCTATGTAAACTCGCGCGTGTCACCCTCGCCTCTTTTTCTCTATAGTATATGTGACTCAGCGCAAACGTGCCGTAAAAGCCCTCATAAACGCATCTGATGCTTAAAAATTTACATATATCTTCTCTCTCTCTCTCTCTCTCTTTCTCCCCACATATATATGTATATAGTGTATATACATAAGCCGCTGCGAGCGATTGATAATACGAGAGTACACATATACGACTCCTTGTTTCTCTCTCTCTCTCCGCCCCCGCAATGAAGCTATATAAGATTCTAGAAGAAAGCATAAAAGCTCGACGACGCGCGAGAAGAAGAGCTTGAAAAATCAGGAAATAAGAGACAATAAAAGCGTGCGCGTATATATATATATATACATATACGTAGAGGGTGAGTTGCGCAGTATACGCGATGATTTTTTTACGGCTCGAAGAGGAGTCGCGCTATATATATATATATATATACGACAACGTACGAGAGACACGCAGGGAAAAGGACGAAAATATAAAGGAGGGGAGCATATATAGTGAGAGAAAGAGAAGAATATATGATGTATATATGCGTGTAGAGAGAGGTTCGAGTGACAGTAATGCATTCTGGAAGCGATGCGTACGCGGCGCGCTGTACTCGAGGAGTATATATATATATATATAGGAGACACACAACCTCTCGATCCTCGGGATTCACTTCGCAAACTTCCTCCTCGTATTCGTCTCTTATTCGAGCAGCAGTGTGTAACTCTTGCTTCCGTGGTGTAGTATATATATATATATATATATACTATACGTATATATACCTATATATATAGTCTCTTTCTTTTTGCGGCTCGCAAGTTTCACCGCCACATGCAGTAGTGTGTGTGTATATATAGCAGCTACTCCTTTTTATACGTGGCGCGCAGTCGCTCTTAACTTTTGGCGCCGGCTCATATATGCACGTTCGCTCTCTTTACCTCTTTTTCGTTATATATATGGTATAGTACTATATACACTCTCCTTCTACTGGACTAGATTTTAAGTTCGCATATAGCGCGAGAACGGACTTTTCAAGCGCGGAAATTGGGCTTTCGATCTGCCGAGAATGACGGAATTATATCTTGACGGAGCTTTTTTTTTCTTATTCGAAAAGACTCTTATATTATATATATATGTATAAGAAAAAGTCGCACACAATGCCAAGTTTTATATCGGCTCGAATAAACAAAGCTGCGTCAAGTTGTATTATGTGCATATAAAATTTCTCGGCAAAAGTATCCTAATATTGCTAATTCTCGTATAGCTATATAATAATAGCTCCACAGCGCGCATATTTCTCGAAGCTCTCCAGTATACTCTCCAACACTCGACGTCTTTCTATATTTATTTTTCTCTCTTTCTATCTGTTTGTCGACTCTGCCGGCGTTTTCTTTTGTGTTGCAGCAGTCGCTCGAATTTCCCTACAGCAGCGCAAGCCTCTCAGTCTCTCCCATAACTTTTGACTTTGTAATTCCTCTCCTCGTAGCGCCTACTTCTTCGCGCTTTTGCAGTGAAATAATAGTCCGAACTATCTCCCGCGGCTAAATTTTTTTTTCTCAGTTTCGAGCCTCCAGGTCTTCAATCTCGAGAGAAACGAGTATATAGTAGGTATATCTCTCTACGCGAAGATATCCCTGGCAGCGCGTGTGTATTTACATATATTTGCTCGTTTCGCGAGAGGAGAGTATAGCGTATATAGTCCCATGGGAATTCGGAGATTCTGCTTACTCGCGGGATAATATTTAAATTTTCCATCTTTTTATACGATCCTCTCTCTCTCTCTCTCTATCTCTCGTTCCGGAAATCACGGCTTCTCATTCTCTATACATATATATACACTGGTGCTGCAGTCTGCGAGCTTTTTCCTGACCGTATCATTCGGAGGCTCTTTCGGTTTATTGTATACGCGCCATGTTTATGGTAAGTGTTATTTTTCCGAGTGCACCAAGGCTTTTTAATAAGGTCGCCTCCGGGGGCGAGTATATGTGCAGCTCTCTCGGAGATGTGTGCATTTATAGAGCCTTTCGTATCGGGATCTTCGATTTTCTGTATAATATAATATATTAGTGTACTTGCTTATGGTTGGCAACACGCGCACTTATTTTAAAATGCATCTCTATATGTGTCTATATTATATATTAATCTTTATAATTTTTCTTTTTGTTGCAGGTGAGTTTTATCAAATCACTGATGTCTATTCCAGAATCTAAAATCACTATACACATCGTTTAACAGTAAGTATATAACGAAATCGTTTTGCCAAAATAATAGTGCAGATGGTAAATCTCACAAATACGCCCCTTTATTTTCGTATATAATACCTATACCAAAAGCCTTTTCCATATCAAACAAACGTCACGAGCTATACCAGTCCCGAAAAAAAAAGAAAACGATGCATATACCTATACGCACACATCGTCACCTCAGAGTAGAACTCGAAGCAGCAGCAAAAAAAAAAAAAATCCATTCGATCTCGTCGCTCCTTCCAATCCATCGTGCATTTCAATATTCAGCCGCAATTCTGCGGCGCAAAGACTCTTCCGGTTCCCCTCACACAGTCCTCTCGTCGTTGAACTCTCCAAAGCTTCGCATACAGCCTCTCTCCTATACACACGCTTGTTTCTCGCGCGAGTCCCACTTCCGCGTTTTCACCCACACCCTCGGGGTAAAAGCACTAGTAGCAGCAGCAGCAGCAGCGGCTCCTCAACTTTCAAGAATCTTCGAGATTCGTGACTTCGTTCCCCTATACACTCTGTGTGATCACTCTATTTCTGTTTCTCTCAGCTCTCTCTCTCTGTCTCTTTCGGATATATGAATCGGACGGATTCGGAATATCGATGATATCGAGGCTGTGTATATGCACGAAAAATATTACTCACGTTTTGTCCGACCCTTTGACATTTAAATCGCGCGTGAGAGTCTCCTTCGTTATAAAAAAAGGAGTATATAGATATATAATACAGCGACATTAGTCACACACGTGTACAACTTGGTCGAGTGTGTATATAACTCAATAACGATAGGTCGATTATTCAGAGAAAATAGAGCCGTACGGAATGCGGAGATGACTCACTCTCTCTTCTTCTGTTTCTCCGGCGTATTATATAAGGGAAAAAGGAAGGAAGGTTAAGGAGGCTATATATGCGCGCTGGAAGAATAAATCTTGGAAGAAAGATGAGCGCTGCGGCGCGCGAAGGATAAAAAATGCGCAAGAGAGAGCTATAGGGCTTTAAAAAGGCCGCCGAGGATATTTGACTTGATATTAATTTATAGCCCCGGCACTTTGTAAGTCAGATCGTGCGGAGTCGAAGAGAGGGTCGCCAAGTGTATGTATGTATATATATAGGCATCACATAGGCACTGCGTTTGTTTTTTTCTTCGCGAGTTATCTCTTTGCGCGCAGTTTATATGTTTGGCTGGAATTCAAGAGTATATGGAGGGCGACGAAAATTGTAGACGGTCTAGCTGCTTAATCGGGATTTATGAATGATGTGGATATCTCGACGTGCGCGTGCATGAAGGAGGTTGTTTTGGTCAAGCTTTTACGCGTCGTGTCTTTTGACGAGGGTCATCTCTCTCCCTACGACAAACACGCCGAAAAACAGTTGTGGATCTCCAGCTGATAAATATAAGTGGCGCGTAGGCTCTTAATTGTTCTATGATATTATTAGGAAATATATTTCCCTCATTAGTTTGACATCTCTGCCAAAACTATTATTACTTTCCAATATAATATTTTACACTATAATATGTCTCTCAACGTGTAAAAAGAACTTAGCAAATTCTCTGTCTTTAAAAGAATGTATATAAAATATTAAAACGCAGTATATAAATAAAGCTATGGCAGTAGCGCGTGTCGCTCTATAACACAGTAGCGTCATCCCTATCGTCGTCAAGGTAGGTATTCTCCCCTGTAAAGGAAGCTGCGCCGAGCATCTCGAATCGACTCCGTCCAAGTTCATATTTCCGTGCGACGCGTTCCGCCTCGTAAATAATTCCTCTGGGGGGAGTCCGTCCCGTCACTATATACATATATTATATATATATATATATATACTTCCTTCCTGTTCTCTGATCGTTGCGTCATTTTTGCTTCTTTATAATACTCTTCTCGCATAATTAACGAGAGATAGAGAGAAGATAAATACTTCTGTATTTAATATTATGTATAGGTATTGTTTGTAACCGCGAGCCGTGATTCGAGAAACCGGAAACAGGCTGTTTTCGAAAGCTTGGGGAGGTAATTCGGATTAGGGCCTGTAATTAGGTTAATTGAATGTATTTATAATGGCGCGCTGTGTTGTAAAGTCTCTGTGTGCACCAGTATAACAGGAGAACGGCTGTTACAAAGCTGGATTTAACGTAGGGCCACGGCCGCCACGAGTTTTAGGGTAATTGAAGTAATTGTAGTTCTTGGGATTGCGGCCGAATTAGCGGAGTGCTGCTGCTGCTGCTCTGACACGCGGTGGTGTTGATGCAGTCAAAAGCCGAAAATTTCCAAGCTTTATGTCTCTCCGATCCTCTGTGTGTGTGTGTGTGTGTGTGCAGTGTGTACTGCACTGTTATAAAATAGTTCATAAAAAGATATTATAGATACCGCTTTATTTGGTAAATTTTATTTTAAATATAGAATTATTTATGAAGAATATTCAATATATCCGCTTTAACAAATTCGATATTCACTTGACTTGATTGAACCTTTCACCTATAGATATGCTAAGAGTAACACATCGTTCATACTATAACCAAAAGCAAACTAAAGTATACATCACACATATAGTAAAAAAAAAATGGAATTTGCATTGCTGCACTAAAACTTGAATGTAAATAACTTTCAGTTATTTACACTCAATTTGAAAAAGCTCAGCGTGGAAAAAGCTCGTTCACACATCCTAAAGAATCTGACAACCTCATTAACGCCTATACTCACTCTGTGTATAGAGTTAAAAAATATTACTCAATCTCACGGACGGCAAAACGCTTTCAGCAAAGCTCACACAGCGCGCGAAATTCAACTGTACAGCATATAACCCGCCGTCTCGCTAGTGTTCCCAACGCGTAACAAAGCGCGATTCGCCGTGCAGCGTCGCAGAGAAAAAAATTGAAACAAAGCGAGGTCCGCTATACTGCTTAGCTTCAGGCAGTGCAGGACACATTAAAATTAAGCCCGTACAGTAGCAGCAGCACACACGTGTCCCCGGGCTTTAATTCAAGGGCATCCATCGTCGCACATGCATCCACGAGAGTGAGAGAGAGAGAGAGAAGAGTAGCTCATACATAATAATCCTGCGCTTGCGGCGCGCGCACGCCTGGGTATATATTCCTAAAGGGCTCTTCTCTCGTTTCTCTCCGGCAAAACGGGGTGGGAAAAGCCCTAAGCGCTCCCAAGGTGTAGGCAGTCCCGCAGAGCGGCTACTTTATATCCGGCGGGTGTCGCGTTTCGCGGACTTTCGACGCATACGAAGTCGTCGTTCTGCTACTCGTATACTCCTCGTGCGCGCGGGGGGATATCGGCTTTCGCGCCTCGGGGAAATTACTTGGCGACGACGTCTGTGTTTCTTGCTCACCTTCGTTCTCTATATGTACACACACACACACACATACACATACGCTCGACGCGATCTCTTAATTACTTTTCCCGATTTCCGAGAGGATTTTCTGCGCTTCGACTGATACCGTTGACTCTCTGATGGCTTGTTTCCTGATTCGTTTCGGCTATTCTACTACTTTTTCGTTCACTTGTTTGTTTCTTTTTCCTTGCTGACTCGGGGATTCGAGGGAGTAGACTACTAATCTGGATTTCGGCTGTGAGAAGGGACTTTTTCTGGCTTGGGAGGCTTTTTTTCTGTAAAGCGTGCTTGGTGTAGATAGTTGATGAGTTTATACAGTGTATATATTCTGGAGTATACACGGATAAAATAATCCGCCATCCTGATGATGTGACAGAATGTGGAATCAGTCGTATACCCTATTGGAAATAAAAATCGTACGTTTTA
>UCQR01107694.1:0-11072 GCA_900474235.1 Cecidostiba semifascia | reverse complement strand
TCTCTCTCTCTCTCTCTCTCTCTTGGCTCTCTCGATAGAA
Organism: Cecidostiba semifascia; assembly: GCA_900474235.1. NCBI lineage: Eukaryota > Metazoa > Arthropoda > Insecta > Hymenoptera > Pteromalidae > Cecidostiba > Cecidostiba semifascia. Next base: position 11,032 of record UCQR01107694.1, on the reverse strand, counting down.
TGACGTAACGAAGGTGAATAACGGTGGGCCTCGTCGGCGAGAGAGAGAATCTCGAGAGCAACAGCAGCAGCTGGTATATATATATATATATACACGTCGATTGTTGACAGACGAATGGACATCGGGCATTCTTAATCGCGATCGTTTATCGCTTCGGGCGCGCGCGCTCCGACTGATCGCGCCTTGTCTCTCTCTCTACTCTCTCAGCTGTGCGTCGAGCTCTCTCTCTCTCTCTCTCTCTCTGTCTTTCGATCCACACTCTTTTGTGCGCGCTATATAAGAGTGTAGCTATACGCGCGTGTCGCGGGAGAGAATTAATTGGGCAATTAATTGCTCTCGCGGAGCGATTAATTAATGGAATGAATTAATCCAGTCGATCCCGAGAAAGGGGAAATTCTCCTCGGTGTAGCTTTTTTTTTGTCGAAGCTGCATTTTTGCGTGTAAAGTGTCGATTGATGCGCGCGCGCGGAAGCTTTCGACTTGGCGGAGCCATGTTTGGGGAGGAAAGTGAAACTGGCTCGTTGTCGCGCGCCACGGAGATTTAAGGATGTTTCTCTTGGCACAGACACAGCATTCGACGATGTGGAAATTTATCTGCATTCTCTCTGATTTATATACGTACGAGCCAAGGGAAAAAGTTTGAAAATTCCACTAATTGACACACCGACGATTCGACACTACTGCACACTTTCTAATATACACGCAGTGTGTGTGTGTGTGTGTGTGTGTGTCATATGCAAATTACGTTAACGTATGTTATATATTCAATGTGCATTTCTTATGTAAAGTTAATTTTCTTAAGGTCAAAGCGTATATATGCACGTGTCATTTTTCCGCCTTCCCGCGGTATATATCCAAGCGAATTAATGTCAATGCGGGTGTGTGCAAGTTTTACTCCAGTTTTGCAGTACGTGTGTATATATACTTATGTAAAGGTATATAATCATATTATATCGATATATTGTATAAAACTGGCATAAATTAGACCGAGCTTCATTACGTAAAAACAAAACGCGAGTTTATATATTCTAATTGAAAATTACAAGCATCCGAGGAATTCGCATGTGCATGCAGTATATGAAAAAGAAAATTCCAAATGAGTCGAAGTAAATTTCCCTCCTTTTTAAGCTACTACTGCTTCGAAAGTGAAAAGCCGAATCGAAAGTTCATGTCTAATTCATGCTCCCCCTTGCATCCCTATAACTCTCTCATTACATACTCCTCGGCAATTAATTCAAATCCAGATGCATATTAAACGTCGGCACGGAAGTCTTATATATACTCCGAAAAAAAATCAGCAAACACGCTCGCATCCCGAGAGAAAGAGAGAGAGAGCAATTCCCATTAGTGATTGCGACAATCCTCACGCTGCATCGGCAATTACACACACTGCACGAATTCGGTTGCATATTGCGTGCGCGTAATCTAATCGAGCCGATGAAATTTCAGTCCACACGCGACGACCACGAGAGAATCTCCTCTCCCTCCAGGCTGTGTGGTATTATTAGGAAATTCCACTTTTCATTTCGCCGCTTCTTCGGCAAAAGGACGACTACTTTTATATACTGCACCGAGAGAGAAAAAGAGGAATTCGTGCGGGAAAAATCTTATCTACTCTCTCAACGGCGGCGGCAGCAGCTTTTTCTTTCTCGGGCAAGACGATAATCGACGACGAGAGTCGATCATTCAAAGTGGCTAGACGTGGGTAGGATAGCTAAGTGTATATATACGTCGTCGTCGTCGTCGTGGGGAAGTGCATCGCGTGCGGCTCCAGCTGAGAGCCGATGCATGTCGAGGGGGATGTCCGGAGAGCTGTAATTCTCGCTCGCACTCGCGAGAACGGCGTGTAATGATATTGTTTTAATGCGTACCTTGTGCGTGATGCGTTGATGCTGCCGACGCGAGAGTACCTATATACGGCGTTCGATGTGTGTTCGACGATTTCGAGCTAACCAGAGGATGTGGTGCTACGAGAGTTATTATACACGCGTGTATATTTTACTGTATATGGGGTCGTGTGTAGAAGGGATAGAACGTTATTATGTCGTTTGTTATACACTCGCTATAACCGCACGCTATACTGATCTCTTATCGGTGATCAATATAACTCTTCAAGATTATGTGTATAGATATAAGATATATTGAAATTTATTTTTCTCAAGCTTACGATTTTATATTGCGAATCTTGTCTGCGATATAATTGCTATTAAAAATGCATCTTTACTGCTGGGAAAATTAATATTTGCGACGCGAGACATATTAATAATTCATCAGGACCCCTCCCGGTATATAAATTAAAAATGTCCCTCCGCGCGGGCAAAGAAACTCATTTCCGTCAATAACTCATTGTGAAATATATTTACGACACGCTGCGTATCCCGGGAGGTTATTCAACCTCCTCCTCTCGCGAAAAAAACCACACTCGTAATCCAGTAAAAACTCTCTTATACTCCGAGAGCGACAACTGTACATATACGTGCCACAAAAATCAATTAACTCGTCCATTATTCACATCCCGAATTTAACGCCTCTCTGTATCATCGTCCATATAAACAAACATCGCCATTGAATTACACCGACACACTCTCGACACCACCGCAAAACGAAGAAATCAAAAACTCCCTCGCTCTTACGCGCGTTCACGTCATATATTCATCTCTCGAAAAAAAAAATAATCCAACGCGCTTATATTTACCTTTGCGGTTTTTATGTAACGCGAGTGCGCAGCGCATAACGATTACCTCATTGAGCTTGGCGCGCGAACTCTTTTTTTCAGAGCAAAATATACCGGCGCATATAATGTAATCTCGGCGTCCCTGAGGTGGTCGCGGCGTGAAAACGAGTTGCCCGCGGTGCAGCCCGTAAAGAGGATGCTCATTATCGATACGACTTTTCTCGCGCGACGAGAGTCTCGTCTTTAATCCACTGCAGCTTCTGCTGTGGAGATAAGACGGCGCGAAAGACGACGTTCGTTTTCGTGGGTCTCCCGAGAGAATGCGGTGTGATGTGCGCTTTTCGTATAAAACGAGTTCTCTAGAGAGAGAGAGAGAGGTGTTCTTTTTTTTTTGTTTGCTCGATTACGTAACTAATGAGAATAAAATTATTGTATTGCGCTTATATACTTGCGGGATGTATCCCGCCTGCGTGTATCCCTAGCGTTGCCTAATGACATTTTAAAAGTCGTATTTTATTTCGCGTCTATAACTACAGTATATTTTGTGTTTGAAAGACGGATGTATTTGTTATTATGTCAAGAGATTTTTAAATATTACTTCTGCACGATTGCGATTTTTATATTTGCCCGTGGACTTTTCAAAATTTATATGCACGACAATATCAATTATGCGGCTCTTATCCCCTTTCTCAGACTGTTTAATTAACTTTAATTGTTTAATTCCTAGAAAGCGTTTTAGTCTGTCTCTATTTCAAAAACACCACGTGTACTATATCGCGCGTATATACACTTGTGTTTAGCAAAATTCTAGCTATATACGTAGTCGACAAGCGATTCTATTTGTTTCAGAGGCGTATAATATATTTTTAGAAAGTAACCTCCGCGCGAGAAATCTCTTGTCGGAAATATATCATAATTTCTTCTACAGGCACTTTTTAACCCGCGCGCGCGCGCGCGCGAAACTCGTCGCGCCGTGTGATATAAGTGCGGGACTTCTTTTTAACGTCACAATCCACAAAAAACTGGCATCTTCCTTTCTCGAGTATAGCTTCGACGTTCTCTGAGATAACGCTCGTCGTGGCATACAGTCATGCGAAACGCCTTATGTATATGCACAAAGAAGTCATACTCGTTGCGTAAAATTCAAATTCGATTCTTCGTCGTCGCAACAAAAACTTTCTCGAAATACAAAAAAAGTGCAACGAGTGTGAGAGTCACAATAACGCATATGAATCTTCGGGGCTGCATACGCTCATTGAATTCGCGGCGAGGTATAGCCTTGAAAAGCACTACTCGCATAATGCATCGTCGCGAAATTTTTCACGCCCATATAGCATATATAGCAGCAGCGGCTCTCCGCACAATGCTTCACTCGCGAGCACACAAAAGTTGCCCGAACAAATGAATACACGTATACACACATATACACACTCACATACACAGAGCTGAGAGTAATCACTCCTCGGTCGGCGTTTATTAGAATTGCAAAGACGTCAGTAGAAAGAGAGAGAAAGAGAGAGAGAGAGAGAGAGAAAAAGCTGCGCGGGTCAGAAAAAGCGGTGAAAAAGCCGCGGCTTCTCGCGCCAGCATGATAATTGGCAAAAAAGGAAGTCTCCTTTGCAGGAAAGCGCGGCAGCTCGCGAGCAGCTTCTCTCGATGCAAGGGGGGAACGTCGACCTCAGCAGCAGCAGCATCAGCTCTCCGAAGGTATTTCCACGACTGCCCCTTTTTTTACACACGCGCCGATAGCTCGTTTTCAGGGACACATCGCGCGCACCGACGTCGTCCCTGACTTTGAAAATGATGTAGACTCTACTACTCATCCCGTGACGACGACAGGTTTGCAGTATATATGTGTGTATAGCTATTTTCCGAATAGCGAACAAAGAAAAAACTCTACCGCGAAAGGAGAAATGTGTAGCAGGTGCGGAATGCCCACTTAATGCGTTTTTCACTCGATTTTCGAGATTTTTATCGCGCGGCGGCGGCGACAAGTTCTCGCTGCTGATGCAGCTGCAGTGTATGTATAAGTGCGATGAACCCGCGAGGCTTCACAGAGTGCGTGTGTATACGTACGGGGATGTATTATCTCTATATATATATGTATATGCGGCTACTTGGGAAAATCGTCTGCTAAGGAGAGAGAAGCATCATTGACGAGAGCGTCTATAATTACGCTGGAATTACTCGGGGGCGCGAGCGGCGGCGACGGAGACGACTATAGAGTTTCTCTCGCTCGCGCACATGCAGCTGCAATTAAAGAGCGCGCCGCGCATATACGGGGTACGTTGACCGCCGAGGGAAGCGATTCTACTGTATATATATATATAGTAGTAGTATATATACGTGTGTAGGGGTTTATATGGGAGCAGCTGCTGTGTGTGCCTTAGAGCTAGATTGCAAATTCGCTTTTTAGGGCTTTGTTTCATTGTTTTTTTCTATATACTGCGCATGCGTGTATGTATGTATACCCCTTGCGCATCTCGGATTCGCATGCCCCGGTGATGCTTGAATATTCATGCGGCCTCTCTCTCTCTCTCTCTGTGTATACTTAGCTTTTATAAATAAAGTATACCCGAGCGGTTAATTCTTCTTTTTTTTCGTAATTTATGACGTGGTTGTCAAAGCCGAGTTTCGCTTCCAATTAAATTTAGCTACTCGCGCAGTACAATATTTTCGTATCCATGTGGTTTGTATTTTACTACACTGAGAAAAATGATGTAATAAAAATTGCCATATATGTTGAGCAAAAATTACTATAAAATATAGTAAAAATGCTCATAGTGCGAGTATGTCCCGCCGTTCCTACAACTATAGTAATTTTTATTAGATCATTTTTCTCAATGTAGTAGAGTACAGTAGAAATAGAAAATCCCTTGAGGCCTATAGATGAACAATCATTTTTTTAATCGTCAATTAATTAGACTTAATATTTTAAAGTAAGTAACACTATTTGAGTCGATAACCACTTTCCATGAAAGTAGATGTGATGCATGTTTATCTGCAATACTCATAATTTTTATTTTATTTTTTTATGATATAGATACATATAAGTAGAGGCCGTTATAGCATGAGCGGCCCAAGCAGAGTAGGCCCAACAAGAGGTAGTTTTGAAAATGGTGGCACACCGCTATATCTATACCCGACGGAGCAGATTATGTGATGAGGGAAATGAAAAAGTGCTTATGCGCCACCTATCTTCGCTGGCCAGAGACATAGACACGTATAGGCGTACAAATCGAATTTAAGTTTAGGTTAGACTCGCAGCAATTCTAAAGAATCAACTAGCGCGCAGTCAAATTCCAAGTCAACGGTTTTCCGCGCGAAATATATACACACAGAGCGCCTGCGGGCTCACTTCATCACCTATCCTACTACGTGAGAGCGCATAGTCTCTCCTTTACACACTACTCGAATATTTACCGTTTTATAAATTGTGCATTGGCCAGTGGTAGTGCAGTCTATGTATATGTGTACACTCGTATATAATAAATTGTCTCCTTTAGCCGTTTACCGTTAGTTGGTTCACGCGCGCGCGCGCGCGCGCGTAAAGTATACGCGCTAAGAGCAATACTCGAGGCTATATACATGTATGCGCATTCGAGTCTGTATTCAAATGCGCGCGGATACTTTTTGCCCGCTAGGAAAACTGGATAGAGCCCACAGAGAGGAGGAAGCTCGTGCTTCCAGTTTGAATATACATTACGAGAGTTAAAGGCCACCGCGGGAAAATACCATCGAACCCACGCGTTTCCTATATATTAACGATTTACAGTTTCTTCATTAAAATCCAAGGCTGCGTATACCTACTCTGTTTATTTTTTTTTTTATCCTCCATATAAAAAAGTGAAAAAAAAGGCGCGGCGTCTGCGAAGAGTCTGCCTCCATATTCCATCAGGTTCATAGAACTCTTCCCGCGAATATCCCCAAATTTATCGTTCTCGACTCTCGTTAAACTGGTTATATTCTACTCTTTGTATATATAACCTCACTCTCGGTTACTGAACGTTCGATCTCACGCTTTTGCCTGCTTTTTCCTCCTATACCTACTCATCTCCTCACTCTCTGCTGCCCCTATAGCTCTCGTATCTAGTTATATCGTGTCCGCGCGGCTCACACTCGGTCGTTAAGTTTCCAGCCCGCCGCAGCTCTCGTCGATGAAAAACTCGGCCGTCCTCGCGGCCCATTATATATACGCGGCAGCCACTACCCAGCGTGTATATACACCTTATACTCTCGCGCGAATATAGTATAGGCTCAGTGAGCGCAAACACGATAAAGATTCGATGCTTCTCGCTCTGTAATCAAGTTAGCGGTTAGTTATGTGCTGTGTGTGTGTGTGTGTGTATCGCATTGGCTTATATTCTCACACCAACTATATATAGCTATTGCCTGCCTAGAGCTATGTTCCTTCGACGTGAGCTCGCAGTTTCAGTGTAATGGGGTGTAATGGGGCGAATTCCGAGGCAAATTTGCTGCTGTCGTTCAGTTCGCCTCTGTGTAGTATAATGATGAAATACACAGGTGCGCAGGAGGGGAAAATGAGGTGCGATATAGATATATACAGTATACGCAAAGCGAGATGAAAAAGCTCGTCCTCAGTTTATAATCCAGTGATTATGGACGCATTGAAGTTAGATCGGCTCGATGATGAATTTTATAGCGATACTAAATCGGCCGTTACCGATGAACCAACAAACCTAATTGGTGCGTCTCTCGGATTATTGTATTGTAATTCGAGCGAGAGACTATTATTTCGTACGCAGTTAATAAAAAAAAAAATAAAAAAAAAATTTAACCAACTATAACTCGCACACTTAGACTTTTTAGCAGCTGCCATTATGGCATTCCAGTGTTTATTCACCGCTATGATTGTCATAAGCCGACTACTGCCGAATGCGTTTATATAGCCAACAATAAAAGAAACAAAATTTAATTATACGCTCGCTAGCTCTGTAATTGTCCTCATTAGCGTTGCGCGCGAAACGTCAAAAACGTTAATTAAAAATCCACTCGCGGCTTTTCAAGCGCCGCCATCTCCAACTAATTTGCAAAAAGACCGCGAGAGAGATTCTCTTCACAAAAAGCTCAGCTCTGCTTCAGCTTCTTATTATATCCGCGAGCGCGCGCAACGATCGAAGATTAAACCTCGTACGTACTACTGCATCATAGCGAGAGCCTTTTTATCAGAGAGAGATAATGCACCTTATATTCCTCCGACAAAATCTAACGCGAACGATCGTCGCGCAATATCTATATTACTACACGCGCGCGCGAGCAGTCATATTTGAAAAACGAGTTTTCGCGGTGCACCGCTCGTAGTATATACACACACACACACACACACGTGCATAAGGTAATTGCTTTAATGACTGCTTTCTTGTACGCCGGCCGCGACACTCGCGCTATGCGCCCATTAAAAAGTCCTCTCTCTGGGCTTTCCTCTGCGTTATAGTGCTGCATACATATACACACAAGTCTTCCACTGTACTACGATATAAAAGCACATACTGCACTGGAAACACGACGATTAATAATAATATACAAAAGGAACGTTCGTTTGGGATATTAATTACTCGCGCGCGGGCACTCTCCGTGTGCAGTGTTGTTATACACAGGTTGTCCGCGCGCGAGCGGTAATTTTCGTGCGGCGGCGGCGGCGGCGTTTGTTAGAGAGCTTGAGCAATTTCGGCAAGGTGAGACGGGGTTATACAGCGCTCTGCCGGCTATTTTAATTGACGAGATATTTTGCAATCTATTAATTTTGCGCTTTACACTCTGTAGGGGATATGACGCAAAAATGAAGTTTGACGATGCTTTTTATCATTCATCCTTTGTATGCTGCAGTCTCTTCTATATACACGAGAAATTGAATTAGCTTCGCTTCGTGTGCTTGTATACTTATTAAGCTACTCTCTTTTATCCAATAAGTTAAGTACCCCACGTTCGAGTGAGGGACTAGAGGGAAAAAAATTCGAATGCAGAAAAACATATCCGACAGTACGAATAAGTAGCCTCTCTCTATAGATATACACGTACTCTCTCATCAGCGCAAACGTCAAGCGCTAATGGCTAATGGCGCACTATATACTCTATACACTCCGTCAATTAAGCCGCGGTTCGAAAAGAAAAAAAAAATATAAAGCATCAGCGACGACTCAATCGAAGACAAAAGCCAGCAAGGGTAAAAACTACATGCGGCTAGAACTATCGCCTTATGTATGCCTATATATACTAGTAGTTCACTCGCTCTCTCTCTCTCTCTCGGCCTTGAGGCGCCTCTCGGCAGGCTCTTGTTTTATTTATCCCCATTGACGACAGGAAGTCATTACCGTATGCAGATTCGCGTAGTCGCCACACTGGGGCGCAAAAAAAGGAGCCGAGGGAAAAGCCGCGCGCTCTCTAAACGCCGCTCTCGCACATGCTGATTCAGCGCAATTTGCTCTGGCCCAGCACTATATACTATATACCGTCGCGCTTCTGCTCCTATAGCTGCTGCTGTATAGGTATTATACACATATACACGTGTGTGTTAGCTGTATATATATACCTACGCGTATATATACGAAGTAGGAGAGCGTGCACTTGTATATATACGTGGTGGCGACCGTGTGACCGGTCGATGAGCTCTGCTCTGCGGTGAATCTTGAGAGAGCTGTGTGTGTGTGTGTGTGTGCAGTTTTTTGGAATTTTTCTACCAGATTTATGCACATCTAATGATAATATACGTACTCACGTATATACATCTCGAAAGAGAGTAGGAAGGTATTTGGAATTTTTTAGCTCCATTTGTTCGTAATTTATTAGCTAAAAGTAGGCTCATTATCCTATTACATCTCTCTCTCTCTCTCTCTCTCTCTCTCTCTCTCTCTCTCTCTCTCTCTCTCTCTCTCTCTCTGTGTTGGGACTAGTAAAGCAGGGTAATGGGGATTTAACGAGCGCGCGAGAGAGCACACCGCGCGTTATTATCAAACCCGGAAGTTACATCAGCCAGCAGCGAGATGTCCGATGATGAATAGACGACGATAAATAGCGATTGTTCGCGATCTGCGAATTTAGTTGGCGTAGTATTCTACATCATTTTCTAGAAATTCCGAGATGCTCTTGATTGTTCGATTGTGTCAGTAGTAGCTGCTTTTATCTTTTGAAAAAAATAACTGCACCCATTAAATTTATCTCCCCTCGCGACACGGCGAACTTTGACCCTTGCGCGCATGAATTATCTCGAAGAAAAATATATACACCTTTCGTGCCTCTAATGGAACAAGCATTTCTATAGTGCACCTAGAGCATCTTCAGCTCGTTTTTTTTTCTTGAAACATAAAATGTTTTCGTTGTTCGCGTAAAAAGGAGGTACCATCACACAAGAAATGTACAATACTCACTCGGCGCTCGAGGACAGATAAAGCGCAAGGAGTGTGTGTGTGTGTGTGTGTGTATAGGTGTATATCCAATGAGAATGGGCTTTCGAGGCGACAAATGAAGGTTCTATACGCGCGATGCTGATAAAAGGACGAGGAGGTGTGCAGATGGCGCGAGGTCTCGCGATCGATTGCAACTGCTGCTGCTGCTGCTGCTGGAGATCGTCGGTATGGGTTTTATGGGCTTTTAAAGCAGCGATCAGCTCCGATGCTTTTGGAATGAGTTCTGCTTAAAAGGACATATAGAGATATACGAGATAAAAATATGCTGCACACAGAGAGAGAGAGAGAGCTGTTTTGTTCTATTCTTAGGAAAATGGGAGTGATCGTTAGGAAACCAAGAGTGTAAAAGTCAGATCCAATTAATCGTCTTTCTGTACCTTTTCTCATTTCGCTTTTCCTCTATTACCTACATAAAATCGTGAAGATCCCGTACCGACAGCATACGTATTTTTTAATTATATATCTTTCTCCTATTATGAGCTAAATTGGCTGCAGAGAACCTCTCTTATATACACTTGTATCCAAATTTCGATCTCGGCCATAATTCGTGCTATATTACCTCATTATACAAGGATTTTTCCAAATAATAACACTACCGCAACAGCATACAAAGCTCCCCATTCACGTAATTTCGCTGTCCCATCAGCTGTATACAAACCAGCAGTCGTGCACGATGTGCGTATGGGTAGTCACGTCTCTTTATCCACTCTCTAATCTACATAAAAATCGTTAATAATATAAAATCCCATCCACATCAGAGTACAGAGTCTCTCTCTCTCTCTTTCTCTCGTACCTATGAGTCAGCGAAATACACACGTTCTTGGTATATACACCCGTGCATCGAACTCTCTTTCTCTTCACAGCAAGCGAGAACATCGTAATAATTGGGAAAAACTGCCTGTGTATATACATACACACACACACACACACACAC
>UCQR01107685.1:0-12292 GCA_900474235.1 Cecidostiba semifascia | reverse complement strand
TCCTGAAAAAGTTCATTGAAACGCGAGAAACGCTCGACAAGTGCAACTGACTGCAGACGAGATAGAGATGAGGAAAACCACGCGTGGCTGTGGCTGTGGCAGCAGCAGCAGCAGCCACGACGCGAGGAGGCGAAGAAAGGGAATAGGGAGAGATAACGAGAAAATGCATGTATGTAGTTAAGCGCTTCCAGTCCCGGCACGCGACAGTTAGACGAAACTCCAAGAATTAATTATTGTCCTCACCTCTTTGCCGTAATTACATTGTGAGCGCTGTCTATTTACCTCCGCGTGCATGCATGCGGCCAACGTTATATCTTTTTAATACTTTCGCGGTACATAATTCAGTTCGCGCGCGCCACGCTGCTTAATGTGCGCGAAAAACTTTTTATCCTAGCGAGAAAATAGGAAAGCTTTTAAACTGCGAGGATGTCGGCGTTAATTCGGCTTTACCTCTCGTGTGCTATATACGGATCGATCTCGCAGATTGCGAGTTTATAGGGTTTTGCGGGTTACACTACACTATATATAGTTCGGCTGACTTATCGACGCTCGCGCAGTGGTGCTTAGAAGGACACGGCAAGACTAATTGCCTCGTCAAAGTTGAGCGCGAAGTCTTATTTTAAGTCGACCGAGACTAATCCGCACTTATATAATTAATTCATTCATTTATTAGGAGAGATTTGCCGCGGTTATGCGGCGGGACTTACCTGCGAGGTGTGGCTTATATAGTCCGGGATTTACGGCCAAGTGTGAGACGATAATGAAAAAAACAAAAAATAAGCTCATTAGGAAGATAATCGGGACGTGCAAGGTGTATGTTAAATGAGAATAATAAGAGACAGCGTTTACCATCACTTTTTTTATTAACCGAATCATCCATTATTTATTATATATATATATATATATATACCTTTTTCTTGGCTATCTATGTACACGAATTTTTTTTCTTGGTTACCGTAATAAGGTGCGCGATCACGAAAACATCCACCAACCAAAACAATCTCCTAAGCGCATGACAACCAGTGTACTTTTAATCAGAAGATTTTCGTCGTGCTTCGCGTTCGATGGAGGCTTTACAATTACATCGCTTTTGATTGATGATCTATACCTCGCGCGATCGATAATTTTTTGAACAAGTTTATTCTCGCATCATCAGTGTGACAGACTTGGCAGGAATCTTGCGTTTACACACTCTGTCGTATATCAGATGCACGTATCCTTACAACGATAAAATTTCGTTTTACATCTGTGACTCTCTCTCTCGAACACTATATAACTATATTCATGTATATATATGTATATTATATATGCATCATACAATATTCGATTTTTCACATCGCGTAAGACGTATAAAACATTAACCACACATTTGCGCGCGGCCACTCTGCGCGTCATGTGCGGATTTTTTTTTTACAATAAAAATGGGTATACAAGATAACTCCCGTGAGCTCGAGATAATATAGTCGACAATATTACGAGGACGAAAAAATGCTTTAAAAAATCAGTCTTCGAGAAGATGAGGGTGTCGGGCGCGCTCGATATCGTTAAACGGATATTGTGTGCAGTATATAATATGTATACGATTAAAATATGCTGAGAATGAAAAATTCATCGCTCATCGTTGTTGCTCCACTCTCGTACACTCGTTCTCGCAGTCCTCTCGATTATCGTGTCGTCACTATACATTATTACAACGAATCGCTTTCAATAAACTCGACTCACTGCACACACACACACACACACACTCACACACACTCACGCACACGCAGATCACGTATAGCCGCCGAGACGGGCCGCGCGAAACGACTTTCTAGGCGAAAAAGTCGGGCGGCGCCACGGGCTTGAGCTCGATGTCTTGGTGCTCGGCCATGGCGAGCTCCTCGACCGCGCAGCAGGTCTCGGCGGGGGCCTTGTGCTACGAGTTGAGAGCCGTGGTGCCGATGTTGCTGATGAAGCTCGGGCACGCGTTGTCCGGCCTGTCGCCGCTCTGCAGCGAGAAGTGCCGGTAGGACATGTACTCGGGCGGATTGGGCGCGAGGGGTTGCTCACGCTTGGCCGCGGCGCGTTGCTTCTTCATCTTCATGTAGCCGAGGACGGAGATCAGCACGACGAAGACGACGAAGCCCATACAGCTGCCGACAATGAGGCCGAGTCGCCGGGTGAGGATGCTGGCGAGACCGCCCCGGTCGCCTACCGCGCCCTCGCCCACTATCGAGTTGGGCGCGTCGAGGGTACGCACCTCGGTGCATCGGCTCATCGCCGAGTCCACCATCACCGGGTGGGCCGAGCTCTCGAGCACGTCGTCCTGGTTCGTAGACGACGAATTCCACGAGTTCCAGGTGCTCATGTCTTCGGGCACCGGACTGCCCCAATTGCCCAGGCCCAGCACACAGATCAGGTAGCGCGTGTCTGAGGCCAGCTTGTTCAGCCGCACCGAGCGCGCCTTTGGGTCCAACAGCTTGCCCCGCACCTGCGAATCATCAGTTCATTGTTCATGTATAATACCGTATTACGTACACATATGTAACTGTGTATGTATTGCAGTGTAAAACTTGTGTTTGAGGTGAACAGCTGTTTTTCCGCATAGAGTTGTAATAAAAATGAGTTATAGTAACCGTTTTTTTTTAATGTACTACTATTTTATTTAAAATATTTTGTCATAAAAAAAATTCATGATTACATCGCGTCTCTCGAAAGTTATTGTTTATAAAATATAATAAATTTTTTATTTTATATTCTTCTTTGATTTATAGAATATGAAAGTTAATTAAAATATATAAGTATTGAATATGAATGACTCACCTCGTCGACGTTGCCGAGCGCGTGATACGCAACCCTGTATCCGTGTAGGCCGGAGTGGTTCCTGCTTTGCCAGGAGACGAGTACGGAGAACGGCTGTATGTCCTGAATGGCGAGCTTGAGCACTAGCGGAGACGAGCAGAAGGCATGCGGGTCGAGGTCGAGAAAGACCAGACCGCGAAGTTCCGGTGGCTGCTCGCATTTGAGCACTCCGCCCTCGACTTCACCATTGACGCTGCCGATGCGGCCGCGGCTTCGTCCCACTCCACCGACGAGCTTCTGGTGGTCTCGCAGCCACTCCCACAGCTCCTGGGACTCGCAGCCACAATTCAACGGGTTCTCTGCGAATCAATATCGAAATCGAAATCGTTATGTGATCAATGATAGAAGCTGAGATGGGTTTTAGTGGCAATTTGGGGAGTAAGTTGAAGAAAAGAATAAAAGTTCCGTTTCCAAAGACTTTTTGAAAAAGAATGAACTAACTGCGCCCGGGGCTACGAGAGAGTATTCATTAAGTTATCGAGCCGTACGAAGACGGAGAAATTATTTCAGAAGTTTGCGCGACATCGAAGCGAGCAACGACTGCTTCTCTTGGCTCTACTTATACTTTAGACTTTACTCACCTTCGGCTCGCAGACTTCGTATCTGCGTCTCGAGGGGCCGGAAGGCATTGAGCGGCAGGTTCTCCAAGTAATTTCTACTGAGATCGAGCAGCCGGAGCTTCTTCAAAGGCCGGAACGCATCGCTGGATATCATATTGATCCAGTTCCCGTACAAATGTAGCTCCACTAAGTTGACCAGATTCTTGAACGTCACTTTGCCGACGGCCCCTATCTGATTGAAGGACAGGTCCAGTATCTGCAGGGCTTTCAGGTCCTCGGGGAACTCCTCGAGCTCCTTAAGACGATTGTGCGTCAGGTTGAGAATGCGCAAGTGCTCCAGTCCCTGGAGTCGCTCCTGCGGCAATTTGTCCAGACTGTTCATACCCAAATGGAGAGTCAGCAAGTTTGTCAGACTGCGGAAGACACCGGGCGAGACGCGCGATATGCTGTTCTGGCTGATGAAGAGGTACTGCAGTGCTGGGAAAGCTTCGAAGTCCTGCGACGTGAGTATAGTCAGGTTGGTACCAGATATGTGGATCTCCTGGAGCAAGGGGTACATGGATTCCGAGGGAACTTCGTGAATCTTGTTCAGAGGATTTCTGGTGAGATTCAGCCAGGTGAGTCCCGGGAGATTCTGACCCGACAGAGCCATGGCGGGGATCTGGCGGAACTTGTTCTCCGAGAGGTCGACCCGGCGCAGCATCGTCGAGTGCGTAAAGAAGTTCGCAGGTAGCGCGTTGAGATTGTTGCGGCTAAGATCGACGGAGAACAGCCGCGAGAGGTTGGCCAGCGCGAATCCCGACATAGATTCGATTTTGTTGCTGCTCAAGTCCAGTTCACGCAGGTACTTGAGTCCAGACAGACTCGCTACGTCTACGGTATTAATGTCGTTGTGCGATAAGGACAGTATTTCTAGATTCTTGGCGCTTGCAAGAGCTGAATATGGCACTTCGATTAGTCTATTGTGGTCGACGCGCACTTCGCGAAGCGAGAGAAGATTGTCGAAAATTCCAGGTGGCAGAGTCTTTAGGGAGTTGTGGTTCAGATGTAGTTTCGCGAGGTTCACGTTCAGAACGAAGATGTTCTCGGGCATCTGCGAAATCTGCACCTCGTCGAAGGTGAGCTGCTGAAGCGACGGCAAGCCGTTGAAGCTGTGCTCCGAGAGCTGGCTGAAGTTGTTTCGGGACACCGTGAGAATCTGCAGACCGGAGATTTGGAGCCTTCGCAGAGCTGGCGCGGTCAGCTGATTGTTCTCCAGATTGAGATCGATCAGTTCCGTGAGCCCGAGGAAAGCTCCGTTCTCGATAGACTGGATGGAGCAGTTCTTCAAGTTCAGCTTCCTGATCGGAAGAGATTCCTGAAAGATGGCGTCGTGCAGTACGGTCAGGTGATTGTTCGCCAAATCTAAGACCTTCAGCTTCTTCAGCGCATTGAAAGCGTACGGATCGAGACGACGCAGTCCGTTGTCCTGAAGATACAGTTCCTCCAGCTCGTGCAGCTCGGAAAAAGTTCGGTCCGTCACGTGGCTCAGCTTGTTCATGCTCAGCTCCAAGTACTTGAGTGCTTGCATCGGCTGGAAGGCTGCGTCCTCGATCTTCGATATTGAGTTGTTGGTGAGATAGAGTCGCTCGACGAGGAGCAGGTCACGGAAGAGCGACGCTTGTAGGTGCGTCAATTTGTTGTGACCGAGCCACATTATTCTGACGGACGCCTGGCCGCGTAACGAGTTGTTGTGCAACGCGGCCAATCTGTTACTGTCCAGCTGAATGGAGACTAACGAGCTGCCACCTGCCGAGGAAGAGGAGGAGTCCGACGACAACTGGAACACGTCGCCCAGCACCGAGAGCTGATTTCCCTGAAGATTGACGTGCTGCAGACTGCTGAGAGTGCTCAATGCGCCCGTCTCCATGCTGGCAATCACGTTATTCTGCAGGTGCAGTTCTTGCAGCGCTGGCAGGGGTGCGAACACGCCTCGTTTCACCTCGGCTATCTGATTGTCCTGCAGTCGCAGTTCGCGCAGCTTGTCCAGGCTCGAGAAAGTGTTAGCGAGCAGCTCTCGAATTTTGTTGCCGTCCAACGATAGAGACGTGAGCTTGTCGCAGTGCTCGAAAAATCCGACGGGCACCTTCTCGATGTAGTTGTTGGTCAAGTGCAGCTGTTCCAGCATGCCGAGGCTCGCGAGGCCTTTGGCGTCGATCCTGCGTATGGCATTCTGCTGGAAGTAGGCGACGGTCAGGCTGACGCTGCCCACGAAGGCATCGGATGGTATCTCGAGGATGTTGTTCTCCGCTAGGTAGAGTTCTCTCAACTCTGGCAGTCCTGCGAACACCCCTCCTATGTAGTGTATATGGTTGTGACTGAGCTCGATGGTGCGCAGCCGACTGTTGGCTTTGAAGGTCGTGGGATCGAGATAGACGATCTTGTTGTGGCTGAGATCGATGGACTCGAGGTCTTTGAGAGACACGAAGGCGCTCTTGTCGACGTCCTGGATGTTGTTGTAGTAGAGCGAGAGCGTCTGCAGAATTGGACAGGGTCTGAAGCAGTCTTCGTTGAGCTTGTCGAAATTGTTGCTGCTCAGATCGAGTATCAAGAGCGAGCTGAGCTTCGAGTGACCGTCGTTGGGCAACTCTGAGATCTCGTTCCAAGCCAGCCTCAGCGAGTCCAAGCTGGCGAGTCGTCTGAGCGCCAGCATGGGGAAGACCTTGAGCTTGTTTTCGGTGAGATCCAGATCGGCCAGGTAGTCCTCGAGCCCGGCGAACGCGTGCTCCGATATCTTGGATATCTGGTTGCCCTTGAGACTGAGCTTCATCAGCTTCAGGCCGTAGAAGCAGTAGGACGATAGGTCCTGGATGAAATTGGCCTCGAGATCCAGTTTGGTCAGTTTGGTCAGTTCCGCCAGAGCCTTTTGCGGAACCTGCGGTAGCCGGCCAGAAACCAGCGCCAGTGACTCGAGGCTGCCCTTCAGATTCTTGAAGGCCGTGTCACCGATGCCGCGCAGCGACGAGTGGGATATCTGCAGATGCCTGATCTGAGAACCCACGGGAAAGGCGCTTTCCCTCAAATCTTCAATGAGCTTGTCCAGTTCGTAGACGCTCAGCGACTGGACGACCGTGTCTTCTCCTGCAATCACGAGGGTCGAGAGTATAAATGTATATTATAATCCTGTATGGGAAGAAATAACGAAAGGAGAATCAAGAGAACGTACCTGCCGAGTTCATGACGCCCGCGAGCGTCGACCTCAGCGTCTCTTCAGTTGCTCCGGCGCACTCGAGGAAGAGGCCGTCCTCGAAGTTGTAGCAGGGACATCCGGGGATGAGCTCGGAGGGTGGACACTCGGCATCCTGGCCACGACAGGGGGTTAAGAAAAAGGACGGAATCAGGAGAAGGAGTAAGTGGGCTATCCTTATTGTAGCAGCAAGGCTGCGGTGGCGGCGTGCCAGCCCGCGCCCTCCCTCTCTCAGCGAATCTCGCGTCATCTCGACGTCACATCACATCCGGCTCCCAAAGTGTCCGAGCCCTGCTTCCAGATCACACCTGCAACAAAAGGGTCACGGGAGCAGTGTTAAACAGGGCTTGGTATCGTATTATTATTATTATTATTGTTACATATACATCATACATATATGCTACGCGAGTGAGTACCAATCAGCGGGGGGTGCGCGCAAACAAGACGCGCGTCAAGTAAATAAGCGAGCAGTAGCACCACCTGGGGCGCGCAAACGTGATGTGCGCGCGGCCGACAGACGGCTCTCTTTGTCTGCTGAGCATCCGCTTTTGATATACCGGAAGTCGAGCTCCGACAGCTCCGTTTGCCATTATTCAATGGGCGCCTTGTGTCTTCGGGATCGCGAGGCTCGACACGCTGTAAATTAACTTTTCATCGTCCTCTCTCACTCTCTCTCTCTCTCTCTCTGACGGATATCTCCAGTCGCGAGAGTAGTGCGCGTTATCACTTCCTCATTAAGCTCCTGCTAATACATTGCTCGTCGCAGCTCAGATAAAAATGAGGAATTCTATCAGCGGCGAGATAGCGGGGAACGAGTCGCTTTGAATTCATCCTGCAAGATCTAGACCGTTATATATCCACTTTACATCGCTTTTATATATTCTTACACGTTTTCCGAGGACAGCCTCGGCCTGCGGTAATCTTTATTTGGTCGAGCAAAAAAAAAGAAAGAAAGAAAAAGAGGAAAGAATTCAAGATCCCTGTGAGCTCGCGCTATAGCAAAATGGGTTAATGCAGTAGCGAGAGAAATTTCTCCCCGGTTCTTATCTGCTGCACGGCAGTTCCCCCTTTGCGCTCTTTGTCTTCCCGCCGCCGCGGCGAGAAGGTTCGCCGCATTCCTGGCACGACCGCCATAAATGCATTTTGGGCATCTCTCCTGCTCCTCGCCAGCAGCTCGCTCACTCTTCGCCTGTCTCGGTCATTAATAACGGATGTTTTTCCACTCGGTCTCGCGCGAGAGTTATCGATCTCGGCTGCATTATCACTCGGAAAAGGAAACATTTGTAATTTGTGATTAATTCGAGCTTATATATGCCCCGTAAAGAAAGCTCGCGCATATCGTCTCGATCCGTATATAATATTATTTATGTCCATTATTTTTTCTCCTCAAACGCGAGCTCCTTTTATATTTACGATCGCAGCAGCCGCATCGCAGGATGATCGTAAGTGGAAATGGCCTCAACGTGTGCGAGCGCGTATATATAACAGTGCAGGAGTAGTACTTCAAGTTTGAAGCTCGGAAATGTTCGCTACGTGAAAGCAATTTCTTATTGCGGTGGTCTTCTCGAAATAGAGCAAGTATTATTATGAAAAATCTTCGCGCTTTTAACTTGATGCTGCGCAGGCCATGTTTTTTAGAGTAAACCTCATATCTCTAATTGACAGCGTTATATATGCGACCCTGTTTGCGAGGGTAATTCGAGCACTAGAAAAATCTCGTAAAATCCGCGGCCACACACAAAGCTCTCTCCCGGAATAAAGCAGATGAGAGATGCACGCACGAGAGCCCGGCAAAGTGGAAGATTTTTACTCTAATTTCCATTTAATTTTCTACCCCGCATCGGCTTTAAAGTGCTCTTTGATATTTCGATTTCGCATGCTGCGCGCATCTCTCTCCGGCAGTCGAGCACTGCACTCTTTAATCATACCGTGAAGAACGGCCAGCTTTGAGGTAGTCGCTCGACCGCGAAGGATCGCTTCTGATGCAGAGTCTGTTATATAAGACGGATCATTAGCATGGTAGTTTCTGCATACTTCAAAATATATTATGCATCTATTATAATCAAATGATGAATTCGAGTGCATGACTACGATGCAGTCTAGAGACGGTTGCTATAGACTATATACATGCAGTCGTGTGCAATATGCTACTGCCTCAAATACAGAGCTGCGCGACGTTGTCCCGTCTTCGTCCTTGTCGCAGCGAGTAATTCGGCCTGTCCCACTCCTGTGCACGACGTGTCGCGTCGGCCGTCGCCCGGGGGGTTAGGTTTATGCATGTACACCCGCACAACCCGGGCGACGTGATTTGAATATATATACACGCGGAGACGCGTCTTTCCCGACGAGGAAGAAAGAGCCAAAAAGCTTTTCCCTCGCGGTCTGTGATATTCGCTGACGAGTACGCGAGCGTCTCTTTTTTTCCATGAACGAAAAATCCAATTTTTCTTCATTCGTATATGTGTGTGAGATTGATTCGTAAAGGATGACCGCGGCTATCGAGGATGACGGATTTCCGATCAGGTTATACACCGGCCGAAATTTTTCAACGGCGGCGGCGAGCTGATTCTATTAGATACACTTATATAGATCGCCGAGTCGATGAGAGAAGATTTAATTGCGTTATAGGATAGAGGAGGGTTTGATGTTTCACACGTGTGGAAGCCGAGTGATTATTGACCTTGCTGTCGATGACGCGGTAATTGACTTATACATCGCTCGCTCGAGAAAGTAGAGCCCGCCGAGTCACGATGACTCGCTGGAAAGGAAAATAATATCCAGGACAGGCTAATGCACAGAAGCTATATATAGTCGACACAATGGCGTGTGTATATGATTAACAGACTCTCGGGCTACGCGCGTCAATTTTCACGGGAATTTCGAAAAAGTCCGCTGGAAATTGAATCACTATACGCCCCTTCTCCGCGATAAATTAGCGCTAATCCGAGCCCGACAAAAGATAGGCCGACCGCAGCATCTATCGACCTCTCTCGGTTTCCAGGGCGTCGTCGTCGTCGTCGTTGAACGTCCCGCGCGTTTTCATTAGTCCGAGAGGTGCCGTATCCGTCACTAGCGGCTCTCGATCTCTCGCGCAGTCTCTCGCCTTCGCTACGTATATATATATACATATACAGCTCCGACGCCGCGGCGCTATCGGCCCGCGGAAAACAAATGTGGCGCATCAGCGGAGCTCTCCATCACCGAAAGTGCTGCTCGGGGGGAGCCGAGTATTGGCACTCGGCCTGTATATATGTATATAGCTATTATATACACAACCGAGTAGTGCTATCTCGGCGTGTGTATATATACGGAAATCGCAGCGATCTCGCGACTGCTACACCGGCGTGTCTCATCTCGACGAAGCGCTATACTGTGTCGCGAGGCATATATATGCGACCATCGCGTCGACTCGAAGAGAAAACGCGTCCTATATAAGCTTTTTCGAGTTGACGTCGTTCGTTTCCTCCCCCTTCCTTTCTCTCTTGCTCGCGGCAGAGCGCTTTTTAAATTGAACGCGCGCCCTACACATGCAGCAGCAGCAGCAGCGCTGGAATTGAATTCGGGCGCCAGGTTCGTTTCTCACGAGACCCCGTCGTCGTCCCGGAGTGAGCAGGTGCCCGGGGCCCAGGAAAACTTATATATGCATTTGCCGCCGACTTTTACGGGGTTTCCATTCTTTTTACGCCTCTCTCTTGGCTTTCTCTTTTTCGTTCGGCTCTCCTTTTTTGCATATGTATGGAGAAATCACTTTTTCCACCACGGAGCTTTATATACCGGTATATGTGATTTTTCACACGCGGCAGCCTTTTTCCTCTCTCCTGTGCTGCCGCACAGGATAATGTGATCCTGCTTCGGACGAGCTTTAAAACTCGGGCAGCAGCAGCAGCAGCTGGAGAAGTTTGCGAATAAAATTGCGGCAAGTTTTGCGGCGGGATATCAGCTGCTCTCGACACGCTAGATATATATATGTACATATATATAACTTGATACCGAGCGATCGTCACTTAAAACTCTATTAGAAAGTTTTACGGCCGTGTCCGGACGGTAGAGGTAATATTATCCGCGATGTTCATTGCTTAGAGTTGGCTCGCTACTCCTTATCTCTCTCTCTCTCTCTCTCTCTCTCTCTCTTTGTTTTATAATTGAATGCTCTACCGGGAAATTTCAACTCGGATAATGCAACACGATGTCTCGATCGCTGTATATATAATATATATATGTATTATCGATGTCAGCGCTCGTCGTCTTTTTTGTGCTTTTGATGGCTGCGGCACCTAATTGAGCTGAGCTCCAAACTTTTTCCGCGCAGCCCGTTCTATATATCGGCGAAATAATAGCCTGAAATATGCAATCCGCGCGGGCCGGCAGAATGAAAAATAGCTGCTCTGATGGGAAAGAAATAATGAGAAATTGCCGCTTCAAAGTGGAAAACAATGTGTTCGCGCGCTCACGGCTCCGTGCATGCAGCCGCCGTCATCGATAACTTTTTTTCCCCGAAGCGGAATTCGCCGGTGAAAAACTGTTTTCAAGTATCTCGCGCGCAAAATGAAGAATTTTCGTTTCACCCTTTTTGCAAGAGAGAGAGAGAGAGTCATATTTTTGCTATTCGAAAAAAAACTTTACCGAGTTCGGGAAAAAAAGAAAAAAATCCCTCGCTCTCTTGTGTTCCGGGGTGCACGCGAAAATGCACAAAGGAAAAAACTTTCTCGCAGAGCTCAAACAGCGGCGCGCGGGATAAATCCCAGGTTGATTTTCTGACCCTAAATGCAACGTCGACGGTGGCGGCATAGTTAGCCCCGTGTTTACTCTCGAGTGGCGGCAAAGAAACGCGCCGCGAAATTATTCTCTCTCTCTCTTTCTCTTTCGTTTCGGGATTTTATGCGGCCGCTCGTCGAAAATGTGGCCGCACATAATTTTTCGAGGGAAAAAGCCGGCGGCCCCTCCCGCGAATAAAGCAACGCGCGATTTATTCCAGGAATTTCTTGGAGAACAAAGAAATCGGCCGCGGCTTCCTCTCTCTCGGCTCTGAAGTCTATGTGCGCGGGCCGCGTACAAAAGCCCCGGCTCTGCTCAGCACTTTCGAAGAAATATCACCGCGCGGCACGTATATATATATACGTGTATGTGTATAGGATAGGGGGAAAGAGTACAGAGTCGCGGCCAAGTGCCATAAGAGGGAAGCCTGCGCGAGGGGGGACACGTCGCCGGAGATTTCGTGTATGTGTGTGAATATAGCGAGAGCGAGGTAGGTATCACGTCCTCGAGGTCCGCGTTCGCGCTCTCTCTCTGGGCTTTTTGTTTTATTCAGGGGACTTTGACCTCATTGCGGCTACGGCGGCGGCGCCTCGCTTTCGGGGAGGGAAAAATTGATGATCGAGCCCGAGCGGCTCTCGTTAAATTTTTACTCGGCTCGTAAACGTTTACTTACTGCTTTGCCGCGCTTAATTTCGAGCGGAAGAGATTGCCGAGCTTTAATGCGCGCACCGTCAGCGCGCGAGGCTGTAGCTTTTAATTTCTAAAATGTTTCTCGCCTCGAACCATTCGCCATTCTCAACGTGTCAAGCGAGAGAGCTGTATAGCAATTAAAAGTGCTGCTGCGCACTGGATAATCAAATTAAATATAAGCTATATACAGCCAGAGTTATCAAGGGGCGCGGTATAGCGC
>UCQR01107659.1:8257-22935 GCA_900474235.1 Cecidostiba semifascia | reverse complement strand
TAAGATTTTACGCGTTTAGAAAAAAAAATTTACCGCCGCAGCGTTAAATTTCACGCATAACGTGGCTTTTTATCCTCTCAATCTCGTCTCAATCTCAACAAAACAACAATTTCATAACACACACAGATGAGCGTTTACGGATGAATAATTAATCTTCGACGCTGCAGCGCGCGATTTATTTGCGTTTTCAACGACGTCGTCGTGATAATCCTCGCTCTAAAACGGTACTTTTATCCATGACCTTTTACATATATAAAAGAGAGGATTCTCGAGCGACACGCCATGGCTATATATAAATCCGAGCCTTTTGAATGTCGCGCGACGACATAGCGATAGCTATATACAGCTCGATATGAAGATCGCTTCGAAATATTTACAACGACGCGAGAAAATTTGTGATTTCGATTTACTGACCCACATATAACAACGACGCCGAGATATCTCGCATAATGAGGATGCTCGCTCTCTATATTGCGTGAATTTCAATCGAAAGCGATTGCTGACTCATTTTTTTCGCTTATGCCGATAGTGTATTTTTAATTTCGTAATCCTCTAAATTATAAGACACTGCACGAGGCACGTTTTTTTTTCTCATCTCATTATAACACCGAAAATTCACTGACGGCGCAATATCGAGCTTGCTAAAGAAAAAAAGAGCATAACCACACCCGCGCTTTGCAATCGGCTGAAACTGCAGCGCAAGAAATAAAAGAGGTTCAATAAACGCGAGATATCTCACTAATTCTCACGGTCCTACAATTCTCCGCGCGTGGTTAATTGGCATCAGGCCGCGGTCAGTCGCCCGAAATTCTCGTGCAGCGACAATAGACGTCGTTTCGACATATTTCGCGCGGAGCATTCCACGCACGTGCGTAATGCAGCCGTTGTTTACTTTGCGCTTGATCAATCCTGAATTAATAGCCTATAATACTTCGTTAATGGGGATTCGCACACACACACACACACACACACACTCGAGAGGAATTTATCGGAGCTAATGAGAAAGTAAATTATACTTTTTTTCTCTCTTTTTCGTATAAACCGAGGTATAAGCAGCAGCTGATAATAGCGAACGTTGCGCAATGAGATGTCTGTATTTGATGTAAAAAATAAAAACGAAACTTTATCGTCCGTGCAGCGCCTTTCTCGGAACGAGAGATCCCCGAAAAAAAGGCCATCCATTCGTGTCTTATCGACAAAAAGGCCCCTCCTCGGAATAAAAAAGCAAAACACAAGCAATCACCTGAATGAACGCCAGCATCCGTGTCGGTCTCTTCGAAGCGCGTCTCATTCCTAACGACCGTCTCATCGAGCATTGGCTCGTCGTTCTCCTGTCCTGAGTCAGCCTCGTCGTTCTTCACTTTCGTACTCGTCAGCGTGGTATTGCAATTGTCGATCGACGCGTGTCTTCCACTTCTCACGAGAGCACTGCTACTCCTGGCCAATTTCGTACTGTGGGTTCTCCTGATCAACAAATTCGCGAGACTCGCGTTTCCTGATGACTGAGTTTGTTTGGCTGTAGCACGTGGTTCCACCGCAGATTTCGCCTGGTCCCTCGTACGAGCTTTCGTGGGAGCGATTTTCGGCTGAGTGACACTGCTTCGTTTCTCGGCGACTTCCTCGTGTTTGCTTTTGCGTCGGTTCTCCATCTCCTCTTTGTCGAGATTGTTCTTGTCGTGCTCGAAGCCAGCGATGGTCTTGTTAAGTCTCGCATCCTTACGACTGTTGCTTCCGCTGCTGCCACTGGTGCTGCTGCTGCTCTCCTTTTTACCCACGAATCGATTCTGAAAACGCTCAATCGTTTTGAACGATCGAGTTCGTTCTACCTTTTTTTTCTGCTCAGTCTCTACAACGAGGTTGTTGTTATTGTTGCTGCTACTCTTGTTATTGTTGTTGTTATTGTTGTTCTTCGGCGTCTCGAAGATCCTCGTGAGAGACTGGACTTTACCTCTGGGCTCCAGCATACTGGACTCGAGTCTTTTGCCGGGTGTGTTGTATCCGCGCGACTCGTTGTTGGTCGACTGAGTGCGCGAGAGAAGCGACGGCACGTTAGGAGCTGTCTTCGATTGGGTGATGGGGAAAGTGCTGCAGGCGTATTTTTCTGAATCACACGACGAGGATTTCTGGAATTTCGATGACTGGCGTTGAGGATCGTTGTTACTCTCCAGGGACACGTAGAACGTCGATCTACGCTTCGGAGAGTCTTCGGACAGTTGCTCGGTTGTTGCGCTCATCATATTTAATCGAGCATTAATTTATTCGTAATGATGACGATGATGATATTGGCTTTTAGCGACGCCGCTTTTATATTACACGTCGTCGTGGATCACAGTATTATGTATATCGGAGAGACAGCGGGACTAGAATCGTTTGTTGTCTTTTTTTTTCGTTGAGACTGAAAATGACAGAGCGCAAAAAGAGAACTGGTTTTTTTTTAACTCGTCGTAGCAGAGAGCGTGAGAAACGAGCGATAAAAGGGACTGCACTATCGGCCTGTTCTTGCTCTCTCTCTCTCGTCCTCTTCTTCTCCCGACACCTCCTTCGATCGATACGAGAGAGCGTGTATATACGACAGGAAAAATGGTATAATTCTTACACGGACACACAGATACAATTCTCACAACACAGGCACGTGTACGACACTTTTATATTTTCGAAAACAATAATAATGTGTGTGATAATACACGCGATGATCGTTCTCGTCTCACTATATCACTCGGACGATCGTGTACGTCACGGATTCAATATCTTATCAATTCTCACTGTTCACACCTCACACTTTATTTCATATATTATTATTATTATTATTATTATTACTAATCCACAGAAAACAAGCCCGTCCTCCCCCGAAAAATCCCTCTACTGCAGATCTTCATCTCCTCAACTCGATGATCATCGTCGTCGTTATCAATGACGATCCGCACGCGCGCGCGAAATCGAGTTAAATACCACTATACGGTAGACAGAGTGAAAGAGAGCAGACTGTGTGTCGACCTCCGCTCGCTACACGGAGCGACGACTATCTGAGGAACCGGCTGGCAGCGCGACTTTTTCCGCCGGCCACGAGCGCAGCGCACTCTGCCGGCCAACGAGCCAGTTTAAGAGAGATATACATGTAGAGAGAAAGAGAGAAAGAGAGAGAGAGAGAGAGAGAGGGTAGGTATATGTTATGGGCAGCAGTGTATACGGTGCGCTCGACCAGACTTCCTATCGTATCAGGCTCTTGACTCGATGGCGTATATTATAATATAGGAATTAACGCCCTTTTCGAGTGATGTTCTCGTCTCGTTTTCGATGGACGCGCGAGAGTGTACGGTGAAAGTAGGTTTTGAAATGATATTTTTTTTCTGACGAGATAGCGTATAATGAGATTCGCAGTCAATAGACAATGTGGGAGAGTCTCAAGTGACACGCGTTTCAGAGATTTTCTTGTCTCGTTTGAATTATTCGTGCGCGATATAGGCTCTCGGCAATGCGGGGGAAGTATGAGAATTGGATAACACAGAATGTTAACTATAGCTGTTGATATGCATACTTATTAGGAAGTTCAAGCACTGCAGTTGTAATTTTCCGCGATTATATGCGAGAGTAGCCAAACTGCTAATATAGCGCAGAGGTGTGATTAATCACCGTTTGCTGATATTAGAGAAGTTTACACATACGGAAGTATAACTCGCTGGAAAGTAAATTTTGTTCGTTAAAGTCGAGACAAACTACATCGGTTATTCAAAAATACAAGAGGCAAATAAGCCAACTTCTCGAGGTGAATTAACCACGTGCTCTCCCTCTGCTCTATATACTACTTCCAATTCACCCGATGACGACTTCATTCGTGAGTCTCTCTTTTCGATCATTAGCGTCGCGAGACTCTTCACTATTCCGAGTATATGAGAAATGAAGAAACGGAAAAAAAGAACCAACTGAATATTTCAGAGATATAATATACACCCTATCTTTTGAACATTAAGGCGTATCGCTGAAGAAAGATATATACACATTAGCCTCTCGTCGCACACTTTTCCGGCTCGTTAGGCGCGCTTAGCACGACTTTTCTCTCTCTTTCTCTCTGCCGACGTGGATTATGTGTAAAAGAGACGCTATACTGCGGAGCTTAGTAACGAAGTACTGTAGCGCGCTCGAGAGAGAAAAGTTTTTCTAGTGCAGATTTCTCGTGAGATGGTCAAATGTAACTCGGTGAATTTGCTGCAATTTTCGACTAAAAGTAGACTATTTAAATGTGCAAACTTCTGACAGATTAACAATCATAACCATAAATTACGCTCAACACTCGTTCGTTATCATGGAGTTATAATAAAACAATGCCTCGCTAATTAACCGTTTAAGCCAAATGGCGCCATTAAACTTTAAAATGTGAAATAAGCTCTTTACGATCCTCTTCTCTCTTTCTCTCTCGCACTCACAATGGGAATTCATTAAAAAGAAAACACGTAATAAGCGAGGGCTTTACGACGTGCTAGAGCAGCTCCGCTCGGAGGATATCTTGCTTTTCTCTTTCCGCGCTGAATTCTGCGCGAAAACGCGCCGCTGCGACAGGAAAGTTATACGCGCGAGTGAAATTACGTCGAGCTCGAAAGTGTATGTGTGTGCGTATAGTCGTCGTGGAGAAAATATACTTTTCTTTTTTTCGCAAGCGAAACGTTTAATCAAGTATAATTTATTATTTTAATATAATATATATAGCCTTGATTTTTTGCACCTAACAGACCTAATTAATACTTTTCACCACTACGCAGCAGAGAGCTATTTTCAGGCAAACATAAATTACTCCAAATAAACTGCTCTCTCAGATAAGCTTCATCAAAGTACAAAGTCGGAGCCCGAAGAAAGCGAGATGAAACGCCGAAAAGTCGTCTCAACGAAAATAAAAGGAAAAGCCAAGGAGGAAGAAGAAAAAGAAGAAGAATAAAAAGATTCTCGCGTCTGCGATCAATCCTACTGCGTAGCTTCTTTGTCGCGCCGGCGTCTTCTTTTTTTTCTCGCCCTCGACCCTCTCCTCGAGTCTCTCTCTCTCTCTCTCTGCCCTCTCAAATTTGCTTCTTCTTCTGCGCTCGCGCCAAAGTAAAGCGGACTCTCGTCGGTATATATCGCTCGGTTTCGTCGCATTGCTTTGAAGCTATGAGAAGGAGAGAGAGACACACGCGCGTGCGTGTGTGTGCTACTGTTGGCTACTGTGAGCATTTTAACCTTGAAGAGGGTATAGATACTTATTGGAACGTGGTGATATGTTTTGGTTCGGGATAAAGAGAGCTTTAGGGTTGATTACTTTGATGCTTTCGAGTTGACGGATCACTTTAAATGCTGTTCTTTTTTTTTACTTTCTTCTTCATTTAGCAGATTTCGTATGAATAAAATCCTGATTGAAAAGCATTCTTCCTCACCAAGTCTATTGCCACATCAAGATCCCAGGATGCATCCGGAAAATTAGCCTCAACTCCTCTACACTAAACTCGCTTATAATCACTATATAGTATACGCGCTTGCGTTCGTTACACGGCCCGACGACGACAGCCTCTCTCGGCTTGCGGTTGCCTATATAGCGGGCCGTCGCCGAGAGATGGAAAAAAGGGGTGACGGCAAAAACTCTTAGACATCGTGCGGCTGCCCCTAACGCCGCTTAATTTATGGCCGCGACACAGGAACTCGGCTGTTTCTTGTGTATAGGAGCTTTTTTGCGGTGTGATGCGTTTTTTGGTTCGCCGCGCTCGGGCTTCTATATAGAAAAGCATTAGCGCGATTAATATATAGAGAAAAACGGGGTTTTAATTGCGTTCAGCAGAATAGAATAATTCGATGGATCGTACAATCCGAATAGTTTTAATTAAATCCAACTTTACATTTATCGTCAATTTTCAAGCGCAAACTCACCCTTGCAGCACATATCAGAGCGATATTAACAGGTCAGGCTAATTCTCGAGGCTCGACGCTCGTCCATCAGCCGCATATATACACGAGGCTCTATACGCTCGTTTCTCCCTCTTTTGTAATTAGCATCAGAGCCGCAGCCGGCGCATATTTCGCGCTGGTAATTACCTGCAGTGTGTACTGCTGCTGCTGCTGCTGCTGCTGCACTCTCGGATACTGTATACATTATAATATACGGAGAGGACGACGACGACGCTGATGGGTATCTATAATATAGTCGAGGCTTTGCAGGCAAGTGTGTCACACTGCAGCAGCTTTTGAAATGGATTATATCGATAAGTAACGAGCTTAGATTTTCCGGCATCCAGATATGTGACACAAAAAAGCGATTTTTTACTTATTTAGTGGTGTGTAGGAAGCATCGTATACAACTAATGTTTGTATGCATACATACGTAAACTTGTCAAAACCCACCGCAGTCGCGCTCCATTTCACAGGAAATATTTCGAACGGATACCGGTAAGCGGAAGCTTCTTCTGTGTGATGATGATGATGATGCACACGTGCTGATGTGTATACACCCGGAAATGTCGAACGCGTGATGAGTAATTTAGCGATCGATCAGCGCACGCGGTTATGCATTAAGAGGTTTCTTGACGCTGTTTATAATACACGTCGCAGCCACACACACACACGTGTTCGATTAGCTCTCATCTTCGCCTGTGATAAAGACCTTCTCGCGAGAAAGGTTCGTTGGACTTCGAAGACATTGCTGTTGTTGTTGGAGGTAAAAAGACTTTTTTGTGCACGTCGTCGGTGTACGCGAGATTATTAATTGGGTCGTTACGGACAATTTATTATTCGGATAGGCTAATAGGGTGCAGAGTCGCGGCTGTCGTGCGGTAGTCTTACCGTATGAGTCACCTGTGCTGCTGCTGCTGTTGCTGATAAGTCGGAAGGATTAATGAACTCACCTGGAACAGAGAAAAGAGAGAAAAATACGTTAGAATTGAAGTAGTAATTTTCCCATACACAGATCGCACATAAAAATAAATTTCCCAAAATATATACAGAAAACTCTTATCAGCTCTCAATCCTACTGTCTCATCTCATCTCTCTCGCGTATACTCGAAAATAACATCAAGAAACGCACAGCTGAGACCGTATTAAAATACAGAGTCGAGAACAGCTGAACGTGTGGGAAGAAACGTGGGCGTACAAGACGACGATCTTCCCGCCACAGGCGCATCAGACACTTATCTCTCTCCCCGCTGCAATCAGTCAACGTTTAGCCGAGACGCTGCTTTTGAAGGGATGCAGCGCGAGTAGCTGCAGCATCACAAAGAAAGAGAGAGAGAGAGAGAGTGAGAGTGAGCCTGCACACACGCGCGCTCCTTTATCTTATTTGCGTAGGCCACTTTTGGTGCTACATTGTGCGTGGATTCTAGGTAACGTGTAAACGTCGCATTGTGAAGATTATGGTGTTTTAAAATAGTGTGCGTGTAAATATTTGCTTTTCTCTGGAAAATCGTCCATGAAAGAGCGAGAGCCTTGAGCAAGTTTAAAGAAGCAAGAAATCTCTGTGCAGTTTGCAATAATAATAATAATAATAATAATATCTCTGCGCTAAAAACAGACGTCTGTATAGTCAGCAATCTTCGTGACACCTCACGAGCAAATGAAAAATTACCAGCGAGAAGTCATATATAAAGTCGCGTCGTCGCCAGCACTTCGTCTTCATCCAGCTGCTGCTGCAAAAGAGGCATCATAATTACAGCTGGTACTCGTACATGTCGCGTACAAAGCAATTATACAAAGAAAGCGCCGTCGTCTCAGGTGTCCGCGCGAGAAGAGCCTTATACTGACCCTTCCTTATGCGAGCGTATGTAAAACATATTGCTTTATGCTCGTTTCGTCGAGTTCTCGGGTTATAAGACGGAAGGAAACCTTATAGCTGTGCTGACTTGCAACTCGCTGATTAAGACACACATACAGACTTGCTCGTTTAACTTCGGATGATTTTCATTAGGTTTTTCTATCCAGTGTCATATAAAAAAAATGATTTCAATACGCACTCTGAATTACTCGCAGCGATTTTAAAATATCCCGTAAACACGCGAAAAAAAAACCCACACCGACGCTCCGCATATAAATTTCAGAACGTCGAAGAGTAGCATCTCAGCTGATGTACAATTACCCCGGCGAGTAATTGCTGGTCATTACCGTCACACACAACTCAAGATTTTCGTGCGCTAACAGCAATTTTCCCCGCTGATAAAAAAGACAAACAAACGAAAAAAGGGTGTATTTTATACGGATACACTCTCTGCGCGGAGTATGAAGTAGAAAGTGAAAAGACGAGCGTCAACTCAACCCCGACGTATATAGTAGAAGGACAGTAGACGCACGCACGCAATAGGTATATAGAGAGAGTCGCAGTCGCAGTAGTTCCGGATGCGAGATTTAAGGGCCACGAGAGTCTAATTTACGAGTGCCGAGGATGCAGCAGCGAGTGCGCCGACCCCCTCGCGATTTATTTCTCGTTCGCGCAAGCGCCCCGTCTCTCTCTCTCTCTCTCTCTCTCTTCATTTTTTTTATTCCAGCGCGCGGCGAGTGCGCTCGTAAATAATTCCGCTGCTGCTGCTGCTGCTGCTGCCGCCGTCGAAGGCGATATCGGCGCCGGAGAGAGTATTACATGCGCTGGAGTGTGTGTGTGTGTATGTATACGAAAATACGGTGGATTCGGTAGAGGTGACGCGAGTCATATCTGGACTGGGCTAGATGAGACGGAGAAGTTTTACTTTCGGAGGATATTTTTGCAAGAGAGGATGGTTCAAGAAAGATTTGGTGGAAGTTTGGAGAGATATAGGTTCGTGGGAAGTCTCGGGAGAAATTTTGTTGTGGTTAATTAGGCGTCGGGTGTGTATGTAATACTGTGAATGTATTTTCGAGGAATTGGATTTCGAGGATTATTTATAGGGAGTACTGTCTTATTTGCTTTTTGGCTTTTATTATATGTCCGCACCTGACACTCGTAGTTACAATAATATGCATATTTCACTTTTTTTTTAATTTTAGAATGGTATAACTAAAAAAAAATGAAAAAAATGATATAAAAAAGTAACACATTTTTTTTAAACGACATCTAAATGTTTTGAAGTATATGCAAGAAAGATGCACGTCCGACGGAACTTCATATTCATTTAACAAAAAACAGATATTCTGTGATTATGCGGTGGTATAGTAGCGACACAGTGTAATGCACTACTTAATTATAAGAAGAGATTAATACTAAAAAATTATTCAAGAAAATGTATGGTATACGCAACTATGACCGTATGCTCAGTTAACCGTATAACAGTTATAGCATAAGCGGCCCAAACAGCAGAGCCAAGAAGGCAGTTTTGGCGCACAGGTGACATACCGCTATATACGCACTGGGTCCGCAGATACCGATGGAGAGAAACAGAAAAATGCCTGTGCGCCACCTATTATCGCTAGTCAGAGTCAATAGAAGTCGAGAAGTACAAGCGGTAGTGAGTGTGAGTGAAAAGGCTAGTCTGAAACCGTTTTATTTTGCGGCTGTTAAGTAAATTTTGAAGGGCGATTTTCAAAATTTTCTTACGTATGTAATATCATGTAAAAGTCGACTTGAATAGGACTAGGTACAGCAAACCAGCATCAGAGCCAGCAGCAATCGTACACCGAAATATACACTGCTCTCTATTACGATGTGCGACGAATCGAAAATTGTTCGATTCGTTTCACTCGATTCAGCGCTTGCGCGCGCGATAGCGAACCTAGAAGAAAAAAAACACGATCGCCTCGTTATTACCATTCAGCAACTCGGGGCCGACGTGCGTCAAAATTGTTAGTACACCATTCGGAAAAGAGCGCAATAAAAATTTAGCTGTAACGTAGCGTCGAAATTTTTAGTGTGGGATTCGTCAACGGTTGAAAAGTTTAATTTTTTTCTGGATGAGAGAGAGCCGTGAAGTTATCCAACCTGAAAAAGTAAGTAGGGGGAGAAAAAACTAAGGGACATAACCTATGAGCAGCTGTTTAGAGATAAATTTATGAGACGAGCAATTCAATCAGATTATTCTCTGACAACGAGCAATAAGTGCGAACCTCGCAAAGAAGAAAACTCCACTCTCATAACACCTCTCGCATTTGCACGCAAAACAGCTTGTAATTCTAACGAGGCTATTTAACTAGCACTAAACACTGATTTGCATAGAGCTCCATACGCGCGCATTGACCTGCATGCTCATTTCGGATTTCAACTGACCGCTCGACCCTGTCTCCCCTGTTGACCCTTACAAATGCAACGTTCCTTCGTTAATACGCGCTCTGCTGAGGGGAAGAAGAGAACGCCATTCAACGTCGCACGTCTCGAGAGCCTTGTCTTCGCGCCATCGTTTTTTTCTTTTGCTACTTTCTGAAGGCGATGCTTCGGGAGAGCCGATGGGAACCGCTCGAGAGAGTTTCCTTCCGAATTAATGAGAACGTGCTTCGAGGGGGTCTGAGAATTTTCGTGATGAATGAGCTGTGAAAATGACGGTGTCATAATTTTTTTTAGAGGGACATCAAGACGCCTGCGCTGAATGGTAATTGCGAGAGGTGTTTACGGGAAAGTGTTTTTTTTATAGGTTTGAGTTATTTCGGTCAGGTGTATTTTTAAATTTGATCGATAAATGTTGTAAATCTACGATTAATTGCTACGACTATTTTTGTTTCAGAACTAAATTTTTCGCAGACTTGAAAAAAGGAAATAAGAAGAAAAAAAATAGAAAAACAACCATCAAACTTTAAAAATAAGAATGACGAACAACGGAGCTCCAGTCAGCATAAAAAAAGAGGTAAACCTACTTTCTATCTTTTATACAGCATTATTTTCAACTAAACTCGATCGCTCTCGTGCCACTTTATTTTTACCCGTACCAAGCAAAAACGTCGCTCTCCTTCATCCCAATTAATTTACGACTCATCCATACAACTCCAAAGTCGATATCCCAAGCCTATTCGTCCCTTAATTTCCATAACGAGCGTATTACAAGCATCACAGCCGAACTAACAGTCCTCTCTTCTCGAGGGTCGATACGTGTTTGCTTACGCGCAGTGCGAGAGCGGTTTCCACTAACGAACGCTAACCGAGCGTTAAATAATTATTATCCGAGCTGCATGGAGTGCTAATTGGACTCGCTTGGAAATAGGACCGGGTTATACGCGTGATTTCGTTCATCGATGATTTTCACACAGGCTACTTATATACTGTGTATACCATCGACTGATCTTTGGATTATTGAGACTGGAAACAGAACTGGTTTATCGGAAATTGAATTTTTTATCGGATCGGAACAGTACGAATGAGGATTATTTATGCGTTTTTGTATACCTGCGGGTTCGATTTGTATTTTTAATAAAAATTCGAATGCTCGCTTACAATGTTGCCTCTTATCCTGTTAAATTTTATTACACCTCGTAAAAACTTTTGCATTATCACATTCCGCACAAGTATAAAATCGAAAAGCAACATTTTCGCAAACCTCGAGGAATAAACTAGCAGCTACACAACAAACAAAAATAACGACGAAACCGCAGAGATAACCCAAGCATTTTTCTCGTAAACAGTAGGAACACAGGGATTTACGGATAAAAGACACCTTTCGAAAGCAGCTCAGATTAAAAGCCGCTTTTCTCTCGCCGAGCGCAGCGCAACTTATCGCGGTAAACAAACACGATATCTTCCCCCGATCGGAAGACACCGTACAGCCTCGTGTTGTAACTCGAAACCCTCGTGTGGCCAAGTGACCGAGGAAGAACAATAGCCGCTGTAGCGTCGGCCACCTGTTGCGTGTGTGAGTGTGTCCTGGGAGCGAAGATGGTCACCAAGATGTACATCCTCGTCGAGGCTGATCAGCCGGTACAAGCCGATCCTCTTTCAAGGTGCATCATGTCTACTTTCTTAAATAAATTATGTGGTTTTTTTTTCTCGGATAACGCTACTTGATGTTGAATGGAGAAAGTGAATCGATACCTCATAGATATCTATTAATAACTATAATATGAGAGGAACCGTTAGCCATTCACTCTTCGGCTCGATATCAATGAAGATGAATTATTACTAATGAGCAGTCGTGGATCATCTGACGTACACTTATCTCGTTCTTCTTTCGTTTCAGATTAATGACTCAACTGGCGGATCAACTAAAGAACCGTCCATCCGAGATACAAGACGCTCAAATTCTCTCCACCCACAACAACGGCTACACATCAAGAACACCAAACATCATAACCGAAAACGACAGCTCAACGACCAACGGGCTTCAAGTGGCACGTCTTCACTCGTCATTCGATAATCGTCAGGATACAATCGAGCCCAAGTGTCTACCGGAACACATCTTTGGTCCAGATGTCAGCAGCAACGCCAGAAGAGTCCTAGCCGAGGCTTGTGTCGACTCCTGCGGTCGAGCCAAAGCCAAAGTATCTGTCTGCAGCAACGAGCAGTCAAAGGATGAATCATTCATCAGGAAAGAAGGCAACGACGTTTACTCTTGCGGAAGGAGAAACGGTTTGGATCCTACACCTGGCGAACTGAGAGGTCTGAAGAAATTCGAGTACTTGCCGAGAAAATCGAAAATACCGGAGTACAAGGGCGGATGCGCCAACGTTCAATCCATCGCAATTTCCGATCACTTGTCCAGCGCGTCAACGGCTTCGAAATATTCCGGATATAGGTCGAGAAGAAATTCTGGTCTTGGAGAGAACTGCACGAAGAATATTCCCGAGGCGAGATTAAACAAGTACAGCGCATGTGCCAGCAGAAGAAACGGATTGCAGGACAAGTGCGACGCCGTCTCGCGAAATGCTCTGAGAAGCTGCTCGTAATCGTCGAAAAAATGAAATAATTGTTACGTAAACACGATACGGAAATTTAATAAAAAAAAAAAGTAAAACGCATCTTTCCACAGTTCTCATTCATTTCCTAAAAGAAAGCACAAAAATTCTACGAGACCAAAAAAAATAACAAGAAAAGCAATTGTCTCTTTTTTTTCCAGCGTACTAAGGAATCGGCCGCCGATAAAGGAGCTCGCAATAAGTTACTCAGCTCGTCGTCGCGAGTCAAAGCCATGAGAGCTCGGCCCAAAAGGCTCTGCGTGAACAAGCCCTTGGAGGAGGCAGACGCCAACAGCCTGAACAAGGTCAACTCGCGGGAGCTGCGCGCTGGCGTCGTCTACACCGACTGCGATTGCTATCGGCGGAACGGCCTGCAGCACGACTGTCCGCGCGATCGATGTGGAGGTTGAGTTTTTTTTTGAAAAAAAAAAAAAAATTTATCGTTAACGTGAATTTTATGCTGTAGCTAAGATAAAGGATTGTTAAACGTTTATAAAAATTAGTGCAAAATAATTAGAGAAAATTTTCCAGCCATATAACAATAACCATTACTCTCAACTGATTCCTTATAATCAAATTACAGGCAACAAGGATAAATGCCTAACGAAACCGTGGCCAGAGTGCGATCTTGGCAAGTACTACCGCGAGAAATGGTCGCGGTACGACGCACTGAGGAGTCGCGAGCGTGAGCCGGCCTACTGCGTGCCATTCGAGTATGACTTGACTCGACGGTATGTAGAAAAGTAAATACCACAGGATCTCTCCAGAAAAATCTCAGCGGGGAAGAAGAAGAAGAAGAAGAAGTGCTGCGGAACGCGATGATAGCTTTGTTTTGAGTAAATATCCCGAAATAGCATAGGCGCATTAACACTCTTACTGTAATGCTTTTCTCTCTCTCTCCTTCTCTCTCGGATGCAGCTCGTTTAAACTGACTTCTTTTTTCGGGAGAGAGCGTTAAAGACGTGAAAATATTCTTGACGCTGTGCTTCTCGATGTCAATAAATTTAATTGAGGATTTTTATAATTTACGGTGTAAACTGTGCGGCGTTGTTTTTAACTCTCTCTGGAGAAAAAAAGTGCTTTACTTTCTATTCGGAATGGATAGACAAGAAAAAACAAACGCTGATGCTATTTTCCTGACCCGACGAGCAGGAAGTCGCCTACGACTTGGATTCCTTCCAGAGACTTGGCTGTCAGGAGGAAAAGTTCGATAAATATTTCGCTCCATTGCTTCTCGCGCACAGCGAGTGACACTGGGAAATTCCTTTGTACATACATAGTGGTGCTTCTAAGATCTCTCTCTCTTTTCTGCTTCGCTGAATTTTGTTTACTCGAGCAACCGATTTCTCGAGAATTTATATACTGAAGGACACGCGTAATTCAGGACTATATTCACTATTTCGAAAGAAAAAGACAGCTGATTTCTACGTGTAGGCACGCAGAAAAAAAAGCCTAAAGACCACTTTATCGGAAGGACGGTGTGCACTTAGCTCGGCGCGCGCCTGTTAACAAAGGGGAAAAGTGCCATCGAGTATAGACGGCTCGAGTGCATTAGGCGCCGCCGCTACGATGCTAACGCGAACTTTTCCGCTGGTGTAGCCGATAAAATCACGGTGCACGTGTGGGAAGAAGAAGCTTTGTCGTCTGAGGAATAAAAAGTGCGGTGTTGAAAAACGCTCAAATTTGAGATTTTAACATCGATTTATTGGTCATTTTATCTATCAGTTTACATGCTTATATTTTAATGTATCAGAGGTAATTGTAGTTTGCAAAGTGTCTTAAATTCCAAGATTACCGCATATATTAAAACTTTATCCTGTAAGTATAGAGACGAAAATATAACACACACGGGACAACACTGGTTTGACCCTAATTCTCAATTTACTGCTACAGAC
>UCQR01107627.1:13413-25353 GCA_900474235.1 Cecidostiba semifascia | reverse complement strand
GTAATTATACCTATCGCATAAAATAAAATTTCAGTGTCTACAGCGCAGCTCGGCCCACCGAACGGTAAGTAAATTTTCGTATATTCGTCCCGAGGGACTGGTCGGCAACGTCGAAAATACGCCGTCGTTCGGCAGAAACGCCGCAGAGGAGGAAAAACGAGCGGACGGCCTAATATAAGGGGAATCGACGAGCGGCGTGTACTTGACCATCGTTAAAAGACTCCCCCGCGGCTTCTTTTTCTCTATATAACCGGCTCTCTCGGCGTCCCGAATGCCTTTTCTTTTTATTCTTAGGCCGGAGACTGTTTGCGTATGTATGTGCATGAAGAGAAACTTTTTTTCTTCAAGTGTGGATGAATCTTGGATTTTGTGAAAGGGTACTTTTGCTTCTGTACATTATTGACGTAGCCGTGAATTCTTTTAAACTTTACAAAATTTAAAAAAAGGAATAGTCAATGCAGCTATCGAATACGTAAGCTGCATTCGAATAGGTGAAAGGTGCAGTTAAATAAAAATTATACTCGCATGTTTAAAAGTTTACAGCGTTTATTTTTCAAACAGAGTTCGTGCCC
Source organism: Cecidostiba semifascia (assembly GCA_900474235.1). Lineage (NCBI taxonomy): Eukaryota > Metazoa > Arthropoda > Insecta > Hymenoptera > Pteromalidae > Cecidostiba > Cecidostiba semifascia. The sequence goes on along the minus strand of UCQR01107627.1, from coordinate 24,781 downwards.
TGAAAATCTAATGTTAAATTACAAAAATACACGCTCGTACTGCGCGCTTTATAAATGCTTTTGCACGGGACACTAATAAAATATTGTTGCGATGAATCGATTTTTTTCACCCCCATTCGAATGACCGTACGAAGATTTTCATATACAGAACATATTTTCACTGATGTTCAAAACTTTTTATACAAAATATGCTGTATATTCGCCCAAATGACTGTGTGTGTATATCTATAAAGAGAACTTTGGTATAGCCTCAATCGCTATTTACAAGAAGGATCGTTGCGTTTCGAGGTCTATTCTTTCGCATAAAATTTGGCAGCGTTGAGAGTTGGACGAGTGCTTCGATTTTACGCGCGTCTGCTGCATGTCGTCGTTACTGAAAGAAACAAAATAAATATTCTCTTAATCTCTTTTGTAAAATCGATATCTAAACAAGAAAAACCTTTTTTACATTCACATACTCGAAATAACCAAATAAGCACATCAGCTTATTTATACCGAATCGCAGGAAAAAGAAAAAGATGAGAGAGAGAGACCCAATTCCGCGCAGCGCTCAACCGTAAAATCCCGCTAAACTCACTCGTCGAGAATATATCCACTATATACTTTATACATAAAATACACACGTGTACGTATATACACCTCCTAATAATCCGCTTCCAGTCCCTCATAAAACATACATCGCGAGACGCGTCCAGTTCGACGGCGGCAAAAAATTTCATTATTCTTATAAAGGAAGAATATTTTTAACAGTATATTCCTTTCATGAGTACATATTTATACTAGGAAGAACGAATGGCTCTATTACACGATGAAATTAATCTTCAAACTGGTCCGCAACGCTAGAGTGCTCTTAGCCAGGACTGTGTATACAATATACTATATATACACATACATACTGCAGTAGTAGCAGTAGCAGCAGCGGCGATAGTAGTCCGCGTGCGCGCAATTTACTGCCGCTTGCGTTCCTCCTTCTGGCGGCGTTGCTCGGAGGAGGCCGGCGAGTAGCAGATGAGCAGCAGCCCGAGCAGTACTATCGAGGTGCCGCACCACCAGCGTAACGACGTCGACTCGCCGAAGACCAGCTGACCCACCAGTGCCTGAAACAATGAAGGAAATACATTTTTTAATAGATTGATTGGAAATCGTTTGTTTTATCGACTGTCGGATTTACTCGCCGTTGGTACATATCGGGCTGTGCACTTTTCAGTAGTACGAGCGAAGATTCGGTCCGCGTGAGAGAGATCATGTCTTGACACTGATGAGCGATGAAGGAATTCTATACGGGATGAACGAAAAGAGCTGACGGTTTGACTTTAGGAGTACGAATGTACTTGTATAATCTTCTGCAGCTCGTTTTTCGTACACAAGGTCGATACGCAAATCACCGTATAACTGTAGTTATTACAGTTCACCGATCGCATGAGACGGATAATTACGGTCTACCGCAAGGATGTGCCAAACCGACAGTCTACTTTACCGACAGGTCAGTTTCTTTTCTTACACTAAGTATTTAATATCTTATCGTGCTCCTAAACAATTTTAATAATCTCTCTCTCTCGTGAGCAGAGGCAGATTAAAGCGTGTGGAGGAAGTGAAAAGAGCTGTCAAGGTGTACTTGACTTGAAAGAATAAGCCGCCTCCGCACGTTTGTTCTATTATTAGCCTCGCGTATAAGCACCTGAGCACACACTTTTCAGGCGTTAACATCTTATTTAGGCCGCCGCGTCGCCTATATATTGCACGCCTTAATAGAGTCGTCAGCAGCTTGGATGACTCAATTTTGTTCAGAAATTTCAATGACACATTCCGTATCTGCGTGTATTTGCACATAATAAGCGATTACGTTACGCATTGTCACGTGAAACATTATTATCATCAGACGCGCAACGTACAGTTGTTATTCTTTCGAGTGCGCACGTAGCCCACCTCGTTACATTGTTTTAAATCTCTCACAATCCTAAGTTGGTCCGAATTTTTAATCAGCCTTTCATCCCTCCCAAAATCTCCGACCCAATTTTTCACCACATAGTATCATATGGACCATATATAGGTATAAGTAAATGTGATTCAAAGAAATAAGGAATTTTTCCGTCCCACCACGGTGCTAAAGGCTTAATGCGGGCAGCTCTTTGTCGCAAAGGAGCCTCTTTTTCAGGTGGCAACCTCGAGACAAAGGTCGGCATAATGCTTTTTTCGTCGCCTTTGTGCAGCCCATCACAGACGAAGACGTGCACGCAGAAACTGGGACGCTTCCCTCTATTCTCTCTTCTTTTTTTCTTTAATACTCCTGGTATGTGTATATACGTATAGACGCTCCTTATTCGCGTAAGAAGACGGCGGAGCGACGGAAGCGGCTCGGCTCTTTATGTCCTTTTTTTCTATTATCTCTCGCTAGGGGTGAGCCGGATTTACGTCCTCGGAAAAAGAAACTAATCAACTTTATGGACGATTGGCCGATGTGGGGTATTTTTAGTACTGCTACCGCTGCTGCTACCACTTCGTAGGGTATTTGCCAAAAACGCCCAGTGGATTTCGTCGACATGACTGATTTATTTTCTTTTCCTTCGATCTTGTTGCACTACTGCTGAGGTGTTACAAAAGGATCGTTACATTATTCAGGGCTGAAAACAAAAATCAAAGCAACTTAACGAAGAATAATAATAATCCTTATAAGCAAAAACTTTTAAATTAGGAATCTCTGGCAATACAGTGCTTAAACCGTAAAAAGAGCGTAATAAACATCATCCTGCTCATCGGGATAGATTTACTCGGCTGCATATACCATACGTATATATGTATATATTATATCATAATTCTCGTAACACCGGACATCGTAAAGCGCTCAGCTCTCGCGGTTAATACACTGCAGCCTCTGCAAATCTCTCGGCTATGCTCGCGTCCTTGTCTTGTGTATTGCGCTACACTGGTAGTTTCTTCAGTTCAACGCAATCTAGAATTCGTTGCGTAGCTTATATTGGAATTGAATTTACGACACGCAAGTTTACGACTCGCTTTAGCATTCTATTAAAAATTGCAGCTTTAAGCAGATTTTCAGTTGAATGTCATTTTTAAAAGTCGAATTGTAATACACACACACATAAGCACATTTGAACGTTTAATTAAAAATTTTAAACTCGCGCGTGTCTTTAGGAATGAAAAAAAGCTCCTCAAAGAAAAGAAGCTATTTTTGACATGGAACACGTATACACTTGCACAGAGCGGCGGCGGACTATCTCCTGAATAACATGAAAGAAAGTGCAGTAGCAGCAGCAGCAGCAGCAAAGAGCAGAAGTTTCTTTAATAAAGCAAAAAGCTCGGGAGCAGCTTGCAACGGCAGCGTCTTAATCGAATTAAGGCCGAGCAAACGAACCCGACTCGCGTATACACATCCGCAGAGCTGCACGTTTCAGTTCTGTGCCTCTCTGATGTACAATGTACACATATACTTACCGAGCATTTTTGGAATGTTACCGAATTATATTTTGTATTCGGGACTTCTTCGTTACCCTAAACGGAGTTAGTAACGAGGCATCGCAAACAATTTCTTTCGGATTTTCGGTTCTCTTGAAACGTCTTTCTTTTTTTTTAAATAAATTCACACACCATGTCATAAGAAATTGAGCAGCACTACCCCTAGCAACTACTCAATCAATCCAATCTATATATAGTCTACCGCCCAGAAGCAACAGTAGCAGGTTCAAGAAAGCCAGCTCCATTATACTCAAGCAGAGAGAGAGAGAGAGATAAGACTTGGCGATAAGGAGCAGCGATAAGGCGGAAAAGAAAAGACGAAGAAGAGAATAGGCAGGTGTATTATAGCCTACGAGGCTCACTCACAGAGCAGAAGTAGTTGACGGTGGAGCTTGCGACGGTGGCCGGGAGCGAGGAGCCCGAGCCCGCGAGCGCCTTGACGAACAGTGTACAGCCAACAGTATTGCTCGTCACCATTGCTAGAAGTAGTATCACTTTTACCATCAGACTCCACTGTGAATAGAAAAAGAAAAGATTTTTATTTTTAGTTCGCGAGTGATTACTATTATACGAGTGAGTGCAAGGATGAAGTCACGACGGGACGTCAGCGAGCCTGGCGGTACGAGTTTTTTTTCTCTATAGTAGTATAATTGAAATTACGAGTGGGTGTACGGTTTGTAATTCAAATTTGTCGAGTGCAGCACTCGACGCGAAATTCTCTGCGTTGAAATTGGAATTAAAATTATCAATAAAAATGCTTGTGATGTGTATGCTAATTTACCAGCAACTGCCTGTATGGCATAGGCTTTAGGTATATTTTTTTTTGTCAAAAGAAAGATGAATAAAAAAATAGATATTACACTGCACAGAAGGTGCGTTTTCGTCATCATGGATCTCGTGATGCGGGTCTTATCAGTACAAGCGAGACGGTGTATCTTCCAGCGCTTCCTCGACTCGTTAAGCCCACATCTGCTGTTCCGCTTGTGTGTACCTTTGAAATTACGTGTGCTATACCGTAGAGTTTCTCTTTGATTCTCGAAGCATTTTTTTCCGCTCGTTTTGCTTTTCTTTTTATTTTCTTGGATTATGGCAGTATAGGTATAAGAATTTCAAGGGTAAACTTACGTAATCGGACATCTCATAAAATCCGGCGAGTTTGCCTAAAACACCTCCGCCGGTCGCGAAAAGTCCGGACACCACTGCCAAGTGGATCTTGGATTCGGACTTCATGGTGTTTATTTGCTAGGGTATCGTTACGTCGTTATATTCTAAATCTGAAACATATTTATGAAATTCTCTATTAAAAATGATATATGAATTATTATATATTAAAAGTAATAACTTCGATACAGTCATATCAATTTATTCCTTTTTATAGAACTTATCATATACTGCAGACGTAAGGTGCCGCTTTATTTAAACAACAAAGACATCATTTATATTAATGATATAGTAATAAGGAAAGTCGAAAGCCGACAGGCTCAAAATAAATCACGTGAGGACGAGTATGATGTCATTACATCACGTAACTAATTATACAAGAACAAACCATTTCGTTATAACATCAACATCAATTAGACGGATTTTGAAGTAAGCTTTTTTACGTATTGAGATTGAGATGTAGCGATGCAACTCGACTCGTTCTACTTGCAGCGACGCATTGTGAGTAGAATGAGTCTGGATCGGCAAGACATTTATTATTTTTACTCTGGGTAATGAAAAAGAGCGACCCTTAATATAGGGCTATGACATGATAAATCTCTATTTATAAGTTTTCTATGTCATCTTTCCACAAGCTACAATTTATTAACCTATTAGCTCACGAAATAATTATACATTACTCTTAGTTACTCTTCCTCATGCTCTCACGAGAGTTTAAAGCTATATAGGTACATACACATAACTTCGAAACGAACATTAATTTGTTAATGAATGTAGATACGAGTACTTAGAGTCAATTAGATATAGTTGAATGAAGAGGTGATAGCTTTTACGTAAAACGTATAGGTATAATTAATTTCACCCGCGCCGATAAGCCATAATGACGAACGTTGAATGAATATTCTTCCTTTTGTGTGCAATTGAAGAATGACGAACAAAAACAATGCGACCAAAACATGATGACCTTTTCATACTTAAGGTGAAAGATGATTAACTGATTGATTTTATTAAAAAACGAGAACTTGGGAGTAAAAATGTTTGAATATAAAATAAAAATTACTATTTTCAATCGAAATATTGCAAAACTATTCAACAATGCCATACATTATCATCTCATCATTATAACTTAACAATAATTCGTATCGTTCATCAACCGGCGAACGAGACACTATTGCGATCGCCAATCCAAACAGTCACACTCTCACCTAACCTCTAATCTCCATCTCGAGAACACTCAACCGTTTCCACTTCCGCATACCCGCATATCCACATATACCAGAAACTCATACTCACTCACGAGTAGTAAAACCGGTCACTCACACACGTCGAAAAAATCGCTTCGCGCGCGAAAAAGGCCAAAGCGAAGGGCAGCTGGCCTTTCCAAAAGAAAACAAGACACCGGATCCGAATCCCTCTCTTTCTCTATACAGTCTATACTTACTGCTACCAAGCTAGCCTCTCTATATATCTATATACATGTCTAGAATAGTAGCTGCATACCAGCAGGCGATCGCAGGACGAAAAAAAAGAGATGCGTCGAGACGCCGCCAAGTGCTGCTGCGCCGAGCGCCGAGAAAACCGTTCGGAACACCTCTCTCCCTGCAGCGCTATCGCACTATATATCTATACATATACACTTACACATATAGGATATGCTATACATACACCAGTATATTATCCGCAGTGCTGCCGCAGCAGTATAGTCACATATAGAATAGAGACTGAGCGGGCTAACAGGTAGTTTAAAAATGGCGGCAGCGGCAGGCCCGTAGCTGCCACTGCATATAGTATAGTGCACTCACAGGTAGCCGTCGCGTCAATTGTCCTGCCCGCCTGCCGACACTCTATACGTTGCAGGTAAAATAAAAAAAGTGCGATATTCCTCTTTGGTGAATGGTCGTCTCTGTTTTCTGGAGATCGACGTTGTGCCCGGTACACATACGCGCGTTGTGTTGTTATACACGAGTGAGTGCATAGGATAGGTATAGTATAGCGAGTGTACCTGCAACGTATAGTGCGTGTGGGGGAGAGAGCGAGCCGTTGACCCGGAAGAGCCTAACCTCAAACGAACGGCCGCCAGGACACCTGTGCAGCTCTCGGGAGATATGCCGTCGAGGAGACGGCCACCGCTCGCCGGGCACCAGGAGCTCGCTCCCAGGTGACTCGACACTGCTTATACTGAGGATCGTCCTGGTGTGAGTAGTAGTACACCTATGGTTTTTATCCCTTTTCTTCTTTTGCCACTATCATGCGGATGCGTAGGTATGCGAGACTTATGAAAAGAGAGAAAGAGAGATAAGGAGGGAAAAATTGGGACAAGATAGCGCGCGTTGGATTGATTGAGTGCTTCTGTTGTGCTGTCAACATGAAGATTGTGACAAAATGTGTGCGTGTGAAGGTATATATGAAAAGCAAAAGCGAGTGGCTGGAGTATCGAGTATCCTTGGTATGACTGAGAGAAGAGACTTTTTTTTAAAAGATTTTGCAGATAGGTGCAAGCTTACAGCTGTTATCAATTTGATTATTTATTGGATATTCAGTTTCTAATATGGAAGTGTGTAAAACAATACTTGGTATAAACTATCAATTTATTTTTTAATTATAAAGATTTTTACTGAGCGTCAAAGTTGTTGTAAAATAGTATCATTGAAATGCAGAGCATGGAGAATATAACGTTATGTAAAGCAGAAATGATAATATTATAATTGATGAATTATTAAAGTCATGATCTACAGCTGTAATATATTTAGAACAATGGTATGTCAAGGCTTTACTTTATTAGGATAACTTTGATAAATCAGTTGTTATTATTTAATAATCTCAGTAGTCGAAGGTATGAAAAAAATTTTAAATTAGTTTATACAAGAATTTAATTTATTGTACATAACTCAAAAGCCAATTAAGTGCAATGTATACGCCTATGCTTGTATCTACATTCTCTTCCTGCAACTAAAACAATGTTTTTATAACATTGTATTCTCTCTCAAACAATACACTTGTTATGAAGCAAATTATTCATTGCCGCATACAGTTTACATTACAGCAATATCAGTCAGGAATGCATTCATAAATGATTTATTGTTTAGACAAGCAATGAAGGTATACTACAATTTTTTTATTGTAGAATCTGATAAGCAAAAGTTTGAATAAAACTTTAATAATAAAGTGTTCTAAGTATTAAAAATGTTATAAATTTAATTTGCTATTCAAAAGTTATTTAGAGTATGAAAATTTTTCTTTGTCTGGCTTCCTCTGATGTTTCTCATTAAACGAATGTCATATTGAAAAAGACGTCAGCAGTTTTCATTGAACATAATTAAAATCAAAATATTTGTTTGCACACTAACTTGAATCCCAGTTGAATAATCTATCTATACATTCTCTTAATTCTCTTAATTCTAAACTGATCAGCATTAGTTCATTAGAATTCAAACCCTCATGGAATAATCAGAGCCACACACTTGTGTGCTGAATGTTTATGGAATTACTGCTATTTTTAAGATTATCTCTGTTGTTAATTTTTCCAGACATTGGCAATGAAATTTTGTTCCTTCCTTTCCTGATAATATGCATACAAACAATGGTTTTTTCAGTACCATGATCATTCATTTGGAAATTGCTCTTTTACAATATTTTCATTCATAAAAGTTTTAAATACTTGATTCCCATTTAAAAAACTGGAAAATTTACAATTAGAAATGTTCAGTGATGTCATAAAAAAACCCTGTTATTCTGGAATTTTTAATGGTTTTATTGAACATTCTGCTAAGTTAGGTAACCCTGGTTTTAGCCCTCTCAGAGGCAGATTCAAACTGATGGCGCTTGATTACATGTGCACAGGGACTTTTTCATGAGAACACTTGTGTAAATATTGTCGCAAGGCTTACTTGTCTGCCTAGCAGCAGATAAAGTCCAGAGGGGAGCAGAAACGTGCTATCCTCTTCATTATCATGCCACAGTTGGGCACAGGCCAACGCAATTGCTCTCTCTTCCTCAATGTTTTTCTAAAAGTATGATTCTCTGGTTCTTACACAAAATCTTGAGGTATACCAAGATGAAATCTCTATGGTGCAGACAGAAAGGTATAATGAATCCTGTCTTATCCAATTTTATTCGTATTCCTTCTCTGCAGCTTTAAAGCATAGTCTTCTTAAATTTGTAAGTCCATATCTTTTCATCCATCGATTTGACATGGACAAAATTTATTTTCTTAAAACTTACATTGTAAACTTGTAAAAGTGTCTTGATCATATGATTTTAATATTTATCATTATTTGCAGGTAAATACAGCTGCAAAAACCACAAGTACTTAACCATGGAACATGCAGATCTGGTATCAGAGATGGTGCATGTCGAGAGGCTCACCACACAAGAGAGACTGCATCTGGCCAGGCACAGGCGGCTGCAGCAGCTCAAGGTCTGGAGACAGCGAGAAAAGGAATGGCTGCGCCACCAAACCAGACACACCAGCAGCAAGAGGCACATCTTCTTCAGTGACAGTGTCATGTTGCTGGAGGCCGCCGCGAGAAACGACATCGATGAAGGTTACTTTTTTTAAAAATAATTTTTGCTCAGTTCAACCTAAGTTTGAAGCTAAAATAAAACCAGTGAATCAGTGCTAGCGATGACGCATATCGCTCGTTAAGTGAACCCTTATCTCGTCTATGTTTGCTCGAGGGTGAAAACGGGCTTTTTATAGAATCAATCTGCCTTATCGTTTTCCGGATGTGCATTAATACGAATTTTTTGTTTATAGTGCGAAGGCTATTGAAAAAGGGAGTAAATCCAGACTCGACGAACGAGGATGGTCTGACGGCGTTGCACCAGTGTTGCATCGACGACAACGAGGAAATGATGAAGCTGCTTGTCGAGTTCGGCGCAAACGTCAACGCCGAGGACAGTGAGAAATGGACACCACTTCACGCGGCCGCCACCTGCGGACACCTGCATCTCGTGAGATATCTCATCGCTAAGGGCGCCAACCTTCTGGCCGTTAATGCTGACGGCAACATGCCTTACGACATTTGCGAAGATGAGAAAACCTTGGACTGCATTGAGGGTGCGTTATTTTATGTTCTTTTCCGTACAGTATAATTTAAACGTTGAGTTTACGAAATTAATTTTCTCATTTACAGGAGAAATGGCTCGTCGAGGAGTGACGCAGGAGCTCATCGACGAGACCCGCGCCTCCACAGAAGTGCGAATGCTGCGAGAACTGCAAAAACTTGCATCAGTTGGCGGCGACCTAGAGTATAAGGATCACCAAGGTGCTACACCCGTGAGTATTTATTTTCTTAAAAACTCAAAAGTTCATAAGTATGCATTTGTTAACGATTGTTGTTTATTGTTTTAGCTACACATAGCAGCGGCAAATGGTTACTTGAGGGTTGTAGAGTTCCTCCTGGACCAGCACGTCTCGACAGACGTCGAGGACAATGACAGGTGGCAACCGGTTCACGCTGCTGCCTGCTGGGGACACGTAATAACAGACGCCTATTTTATGCAAACGCTTGCAAAAAGAGATTTTTAAGCAATATGAATAGCAAATTGTTCCACTTTTTAATTTTGGTAACAAATTTGCGACGCAGAAAATCTTTTTACGCAAGTTTTATAAATACCATGGAAAACACTCTTAATTAATCTTAAAAAATTACACCACGCAGCTGGAAGTACTAGAGCTGCTGGTTCAAAATGGAGCTGACTTGAACGCGAAGAACAAGCACGATGAGACGCCAGCAGACATCTGTGAGGATCCGGAAATCCGTGAACGCATAATGGAGTTAAAAACCGAACAAGAGAGCAAAAAGCTGCGCGAGGCACAAAACAGGCGAGTCAGGCGGTCACAAAGCATCAACACGAGGACACAGAGCGTACGAAGAACCTCGATCAGAGACAAGGTGCTCACTACTAAGAAGGACGCACAAGAAGAGACCAGACTAAGAATGCAGGCTCAACAGGTAATAATTATTGAATCGTCCAAAAATTATCCGATTAAAATTTTGTATCCGTTGAAGCGTTGAAGTGCATTGTTACCGTTTTTACAGCACACCTTTGGAAATCCGGCATCTAGCATACCGCCATCAGAAAATAGCTCGGGCGGTCCCGATAACGTGCACGACGACACAGACTCTACGGCCTTGACGCCGGCAGTCCGAAGGGCTCCGGAAGGCAAAGACAACGACTCGTTTCTACACGAGGATGTCGATAAAGACTCAGGTAGATATCGAAGCCTTTTCTGCTTGCATTGGTTGTGGTACAGTAGACTATTGTGGTGAAAGCTGTTCCTAGCTTCGTGTGGAGAAGTGTGTGTTATCTCGTTTATTCTCTCCTTTTGTTATTAATATTACTTTTTTATCAAGAAAAAAAGTAGTGTTGCTGTTCATAATTTCGACGACGATATTTTTTGTATTTTGCGCGAAGATTTTACTGTTTTTTTTTCGTTCTTTTTATACTGCCGGAGGTTTTTTATTTATAATTTTAACGTTAATCGACTTGTAAAGAGAATTTTTTGTAAATACACATGTATATTACCTTTTTATGTCTAAGAATTCACGTATTTTTTATGATTGTAAATACGCCACCAATCATTTACCTGCTGTCTATGTGTTTTTTTCTGTGCGGCACCTTCACCTCACCCGGGTATGTAATATGCGAATTGTTCGAGGTCAGTTTTTTACGTAACTTTCCTATTTCTCTAATTGTAGACTTCAATATATATATATATATATTTTTTTCT
>UCQR01107627.1:0-13061 GCA_900474235.1 Cecidostiba semifascia | reverse complement strand
GATCATCATTATCCACGCCTTGCTTTAGATTTATTTGATATATTAGTATAGTTAAAACTTCACTTTTTCTATCGATAGATATATCGAGACTGAAACGTTTTTCACACAATAAAAAAAACAACTAAATAATCAAAAGTTTGACTGCAAAATAAAATCAAATTTCGTTCAAGACTTTTAAAAACTGCCACAAAATTGCGCAGCAAATTATTTTCTCGGATATACCAATGAGTTAGTTGCACTTCTTTCACTGCAACAAAGAATTGAAAAGCTGAGCGCTTGCATCTCGAAAACAGAAGAATAGATTTTAGAATAGTAACACGTTTCGATTAGTCAATTCTACGAAACATATCAGCCTGAGCATGATAAAGCAATAAATGACGTGCGTTATACTTGTACAAGGGAACTGATTTCAAATTCGAACGACTCTTTCTAAACTGCCTACGAATTTCTACAGTAATTTACATAGACTTCCTTTCTCGGTCAACGTATATCCTAAGAACCCAAAATTCAGCAGAAGATGTACAATTTATACTCTCCGCATTCAAAATTACGTATGGATAATCTGTTTACAAGGCATAATATCGAATTTATAATCGCAAAATGCATATATAGAAAAACTCGAGGCCGACAGTCGTCGGTCGGAAGACCAAAGAAAGCGTGTACAGAAGTGCACTTTTGCTAGACAAATAATTTTTCAAACTTACAAAAACCTATATCGCTAATGCATGAGGTTAAGCCATGCCGTAGATAAAGGAAAAAACAAGAAAACTCGGTATCTTGTAACGCAGTCACAGTATTTCTATACGCATATATACGTATTGTTGCATGGAGGTGGCGGTCGAAATTTTCGAGCTTGGATTGTAGTCGATTACCGCAGCTCCGAGCATTTGTATACACGTATAAATGATACTTGCACTCATTCTGCGTATTGCGATTCACGAGCACTTTCTTTATATATGTATACGCACACACACACACACACACACACACACACACATCTATATACATGTTCAGTTTGTCTGTATGATGAGTAGCATTATTTCTTATTCTCATTCCGCTTTGATTACCGCACATTGAATGGCTGCGCGTTCTTATCCACACCTGTGTACACGGCCCGTCTTTCGGAAGTTCATCGTTATAATTTTGAAGAATAAAAAAGTCGATTTTTGAAACAATAAACTTCTCGATGGGGTCAGTTTATATTTAAGCTTATAGCTAGCTGTGAACCTCCTCTTCACCTGTATCAAGTCCGTATATATTATGTCGCACCCACGCACATTATTATTGTTATCATGGGGACATCGCACACTCGTGATCTGTTCTGCGAGAAATCGGTTGAAGAATAAAGTTTACCAATTTGCATGATCGAATTAAAAATTCTTTTGATCGGTAATTTTGACGCGGGAATTTCAAATATCAAAATCATCGATTTCTCGCTGAGCCGGCCAACCAGTCACACATCCCACCCCCGCATCAGTTGCATGAGAAGGTGAGGGATTGTAATAAGATATCGTCGGAAGAGAATTTTTCCTGCGCGAAAGCAACCGTCTCGGCTTTCAAGCCAGTCAAATAAACATATGTTTGCGGCCTCGGGCAGACGCAGGTCTCATGGGTAGCAGCAGCCAACAGCAGTCACCGCATCAGCCGCAGTCTATCTACGCGGCGGACGAAGCTGCGCCAACATCACCCGGGGCCAACGGCAAAATCAACATCCACGTGTCTGTGGTCTTCGTCAAGTCACTCTCGGATCTGAAGAAACAACGAGCTCAGAGTCGTCTGGGACCTCAAGCCCAGGATGGAGGCTCTCTCGTAGATCAACAAATCCAGCAGACGACGGGAGGACAGACACAACAGCAGCAGCAGACGGCTACTTTGGCGGAGATGAGCAGCGACGACTTCAGGAGGTTCACCGGAAACACGAGCGATGCACTCGCCGATAGCGGCAACGATAAGAGCTGCTGTCGTCTCATGTGAATCGAGGCTGGGAGACTGGGGAATTTGGGCTGTATGATTTCGCGTATATTGTTATGCAGATGGGAAACGTAAGAAACAATCGAAATAGGACAATAACGACGTCTTTTCGTTTTTCTTGTATATTAGGTGTTTATTATCTTGCAGGAAAGCTGCATATGACGTTCCTTCAAGATCATTTTTTTTTTTCGTAAAAAAAAAGAAAGTATACCGTATATATTCTTCAAAAAGACTTTCAGAATCTATATTTTTAGATGTAATATATTCTTTGACTTTGGAGAATAATTTAACGAAAATCAGCACAGCTCAAAAACCCCAGACAGCTCTCACCTCTCGGCGCAATAAACAGAAGCGCGCGCGTTTATAAAGCTCAAAAAAATTCCACTACGTATTTACTTGTTATTCATTCGCAATCTATCTACACATGTACGTACGTATTCGACATTCGAATAAGTGATCCGCATACGTTCGTGTATGAGAACCAATCCGTTTTTTCTTATACTTGTACTAACTTTCGTCTATGCGTATAGGCTCGTATCGAGCACCTCGTAGAGAACTTCGTCCATTTGTATATCGCGTAATCGCAAGAATAGAGCGGAAGGGAGGATTTTTCGGTCGCGATTACTATTATAAAGGAATTTCGTCCGTCTTTACATTATTATACACACGTAGAGTTACGATAATTTATCTAGCTGTAGGGAGATGAGCAAAAGAGTGAGATTGCGAGTATAATATAGAGAATAATTGCGCGCCTGGAGAATTTGAAAGACTGCCGAGTCCTGCGATGGGAAGATATCGGACGATTTTTGCTCTTTTCATTGTAAATAGAAAAACAAGGACTTGATTTGCGCACAACGCGATTGGTTAATTCGTGTGTTCAAGCAAAGCTGTCCCGTCTAGCCGTCTTTGATTAGGAGGTACTTTTGCGAGTCGTACCAATCTTATTTCAATTATTGTGTCAAATTTAGCGGGACTTTGACATGCGAATGTACTTGTGAAAAATACTTGCCAATGAGACCAGTGGGTTTTTCAAATTCCCCGACGCCGAAGCGAAGTACTTAAAAACCGCGAGAGAGGAAGTAAAACTGTACTTAACGATTCCTTGCGACGATACGCGTTGGTAAGCTTTAACAGAATATGTATGTATATCACTCGTCGTATGTGGAGCGCGAATCAGAGCAATATTTTACAGGAGGAGCGAGCTGTGGGTAAGTCGCAAAGCGTTTCTATCCTAATATTTGATTCCTCTTCGATGTTACATTGTAGATTTACGATACTCCGAGTGAAGCGCTGAGAGCGCGATGTTACGCGGTCGCATATACTTTGTCATTGGTATCAAAGTTTATTGCATAAATTTTATTATTATAATTCTCTATGCGCACACGTATGCGTGTAGCTTGTAAGAAAGAGGACCAGACGCGTCGCCTTATATAGATTATGCTGTACGATTTCCACTGGATTCCGTGTGTTCCGTAGAGTTATTTACGATATATCGCGTATATAGCTTGCATCAACTGGATCAACTTTACTTGTTTTACTATATTATATACGTTAATTAGGTTTAACCATGCGATTTTTACTTCTACTTATACATACATACCTATTTATTGAACAGACTTTTGTCATTGTGATCGCGTCACCAAGATTCGCAATTTTTTTTAAATGAAATCTCTTCTCAACGCAACGCACATTCCGTTGACGCATAATCAAAAGTTGATGGGACGCGATGAAGGATTTAGAAATTCCTTTCCCACGGCGAGTCAAACTTTGCTTTGGGAGATCCTGCTGCAGGACATATATCTTTTTTTGATGCTATAGTTTCGTTAGCACCGATGTCAGCGAAGACGACGATGAGAAAGCGTATTATTAATAAACTTTGCTGTACAGTTGAGAGATATGCGTTCTACGGTAATTATATTTTTGTATACTTTCCTTTGTATCTCTTTGTGCAGATAGATTTTTCTAAGCCGCAGGAATTTTCGATCACGAGATCTTCTCGAGTCATTGTTTTATCATAATTGTATTACTATTCTTACTGTGTATTAATTAATTAAGGCATCAACGGTACTTGTTTTACATATCTTACGTTTACTGAGACAAAATAAAGAACCAACAAAAATTTTAACAATGTCAGATTATTCGATTCTTGTGATTTAAATACCCGCCAAACTTAGTTATTATTTATCAGGGATTGGGAATTAATAAAAATTCTGAAACAATGTATTGATTCTTTTAAAGTCGTCCGTAGTTTATTTACGGTCTACAACGTTATTTTACAAAAATACTAGTGACACAGATGTACATGTTATTTGTTTTCACTGCTAATTCTTGAGTAATACCGTCTTCACATTAGCGCTCGATGAAAAACATCGTGCTCGCGTGAACGAAGCTTCCACAATAAACGCGCATAACAAAGTACATCTTTGCAAAGTTTTTCCTTAGTTTTTTTGTCTTCGTACTTAACAAGGCTAATGCGAGTTTCTTTGTCTCGTTTCTAAGATAATCAAGAAAAAAAGGACATTTCTTTTGAGATTGACGCAAAGGAAAAAAGACTGGCTGATGTCGAGCATGAAAAAGGCTCCAAAAATCTTAGGCCTTCTTACTTCTTTTTTTTTAAATCATTCATTTACTTTAGCTATGCGTGAAAACGGTAGGAACAACATTTTTTTCTCTGCCGCTGTAACACAGTGCGACAGTTACTCGAAAATGGGAATTATACATAGTTAGCACTTTTAAACACTCGTTCGGATAAAATATTTCCACATCACGTAATTATGTATAACTATTTTCGGTTCACTTTGCTTCATTCTCCCTAATACTCGATAATTGGCATTGGAATTGTTTTCATTTTTCTAGTTCACACTATGCTAAGCTCTCTGTTACGCCGAGTCGAATTTTAGTGTATTCGCTCTGCTCACTCGTTGCGGGTGATGGGTAAGTAACTGTGTGAGTGTATCGCTAAAAACTGTTCAAACACTTTTTTCCCTCGGTATTACTTATATTCTTTTGCCTAAGTTATCAGTCACTCGTTAAAAGTGGGCTTACTCGGTCAATTCGTTAAGTTTTCCCTATCTCTTACTTAGCACGGGAGATTTTATTTGTTGGTTCCTACAACAGTCAAAGCAGAGGTACAATCCGGCTTAACGAGTCGCAAAAGTAACCTTCGAAAACGAATCTACGTACTTTGACTGCTCACACATACATGGCTGACAAGTCTTGAAAATCAATATTTTACGCTTTTCAGCGATATACATATAACAAGTATGCGGTAAAACAAACGATAACTACTACCGTAAATATCTATTAATCGACTCTACTTTTATGTACATTGTGATATATTGTTAAAAAATGACAAATTCCATCTTTGCCACTGAATTTCATGCAATAAAACTCGACGAATCTGGAGTATTTGGTGAATCTCAACGAACCAAGGATTGCTGAAATAAAACTGTATTTACACGTTTCCTGCAAATCTCAACAATCAGTGGAATGAATCTTAAAAACTATAGCTTACGAATCCGATCTAATAACACGGCTCAAAGTCATAAAAATTGATTTTCCAAAGACCGCCCGTTAAAAACTGCAAGCGTTCAGAAGCGACGGGTCGACGTTACACGTCTTTGTGTGCCTCACGAGAACATACGCTCGCCATAGTATTTACAAAATAGACTACATTGTTTTTTGCACACTCTTTTCGTTTTCTTCAAAAGATCTCCTAATCATTGCAACGATTTACTCGTCCAGCCGAGTATAGTAACAGCAGTTATGTACAAGCCAACGAAACGTTTGCCATTAATAATAATCGATTAACTGTTTGCTTGGAATGATGTACGTGTTTTCTTGACATTCAACGTGTTAGTCTACCCCCCCCCCCCTTTTTCAATTGTATGGTATTTGACGGTTGAATTAAGCACAGTCCCCTCGCGCTTTTCCTCTCTCACTTGAAATACTGCTCTGCATCATGGTAAGTCTCTTTTTAGTTCTGTATGCATGTGTGTCTCTTATTGATGGATCGGAACGGCGATCCCATAGATCCACATTTTTTTTACTGTCCTACCCATTTTCCAATTTAGTAGCTGCAAACAAATGTTTCGTTGTCAATTATTAGAATGATCGAATTATGTTAAACATAAAATACAATATTCAACCAACTTTTTTTTATGAAAATGATTTAAAAAAAGGTTTACATCAATAAAATAATACATAGTATAAATTTACGATTTTAGCCCTACCGCGATGCTTTATAGTTATCCCTACGCTAAATCGCTTATACTTCGTATTTTGCTCTTATTTGTCTTCTATTTATGAATTTGACTTTGTAAAAACTTTTGTTTCATTCGAAACGCCAGAACATGAGAAAGGCATCTGCAGACATAAAAATATTTTTATAAAATCATTGATTATTAAAGAATATAAAATTTTAAGAGAATTCTAAAAAAATATGATTGAATGCGTGATCTTTGAAATTTAATTGAAAATAAAACAGTAATGGCTTGAATTCTAAGAAACAAAACAGAACGTGGCAAAGAGTTTAAAAACTTGAAGTATAATAGAAGGAAGAATATCACAATATCAAACAAATAAAGAGTAAACAAAAATATACTTTTGGATGTAACACGAGTCAGTTAAAAATAGTCTAGAAATTATATTTATAACAAACAAAATTTACATGCAAACAATGCACATGTAAATTTGGTAATTAACTTACTGTCACATACGACTGTACAATGATAACTGAAATTCTAAAAACAATTTAAATCGATTCTTTAGTTAGCTTTGTGAATGCTGCCGTTTAACAGCACATAATACCTTTTTCAAATTTAAATCATTTAACATAAAAAAGTGTCAATGAAACAGACAAACATTCGAAAGATATATTTTTTTACATGTGCCTAAAATACATTTACACGAAAAATTGCGGATCGCAAATCTTATGTATTCTACAAAATAGTATCGCTAGCAATACTTGAGGGTGTACTGATAAATGGCATGTTTCTAGAAAACACAAAAGCAAATACAGTTCTAAGAGAAGGTGGACAGTGAGAGTAAAAGAAAAAACACAAAAGTAAGAAACCCAAGAGTCAGAATCAATGCAGTGATATACATATCATGAGGTACAGTCCACGAACATCGATTATATCAATCCCACTTACCGGTAATAATTAGGTTTGAATGGCCCGGCTTTATTCAAGCCCATGTACTTGGCCTGTTCGTCTGTTAGTTCCGTCAAGTGAGCATCGAACGTAGGCAGATGCAGCGAAGCGACGTACTCGTCTGAAAAGCAAAGTTACCATTTGTACAAAACTTTTGACTTACAATATAGTCAGATGAGTATTTTAGCGTGTACGAACCCATCTTTTTAGGCAGTAAGTAAACGTCACTCTTGTAGCGGCCCTGAGGAGCGTTAAATAGTTCGATGAGAGCGAGTGCCTGGGTCGCAGCCGTAATGGAAACTACGAAGGACGGAATACTGGAACATGAGAGATTGACTAAACGGCCCTCGGCCAGGAGAACTATTCGCTTGCCGTCCGGCCAGATTACGTGATCCACCTGCGAGCGGACCTTCTCCCATGTCAAGTCTGACGTGCGTAAGCTATTCTGTAGACATACAGTTTATCCGCGTCAGTTCGTCATCTTTCACTCGACTTTAAAAACTACCCATACACCAAGTACTCTTTCCGGTGATACTAAACGTCCGACAGATACTCTGAAATCTGTTGAACGTTCAGCATCGCGTAAATCTTGTAATAAATTGCACACCGAGAATACCACTCACAATATCAATTTCCGTATTGCTGTGTCCCATATTGCACACAACGCAGCCGTTTTTCATCTTGTCCATGTGTTCGCGTGTTACGACGTTCTTGTTACCGGTGGCGGTGATGACGATGTCGACGTTCCGTATGACTTCGTTCAGCTTAACCACGCGGAAACCGTCCATACTGTATGTGACATAAAAACGTTAAGTGGATTAACGAATCTGCACTTCCTCCTTCTGCTGCTGCTGCTGCTGCTGTGGCTTACCTCGCCTGAAGAGCGCAAATCGGATCGATCTCCGTGATGTAGACGATGCAGCCGAGGCCCTTGAGCGCCTGGCAGCAACCCTTGCCGACCTCGCCGTAGCCACAGATGACGACCTGCTTACCACCGAACATCACGTCGGTTGATCTCTTCAGACTGTCGGTCGGGGTAAGAATTAATTATTCTCGAGTATGATTCGAATATGAAATTTCTCGCCTTTAATCAAAGCACTAAATTCCAGGCATCTCATTTCATTTTCGTTCACTCTATTAGGATTATCGCTGAGCTGTTTATCTGTAAGCGACTGTATGCTATATGTACGAGGCGAGCGAGGATAACAATATTTGCGTTTTTCTGTGTATTATACAATTTCAATCGATTCATTATACCGTTCGATAAATAAAATCTAACAAGAAAATTGCACGGTTCAATTTTTAATTAAACTCAACGTCCCATATCCCCAGAGTCACGTAATCCACTCAATTTTGAAAAAAAATCGCTACCAATTTATCTCCAACTTTGTTCGTACCTGTCAATGATGCTCTCACGGCAGCTATAGAGATTATCGAATTTGGTCTTGGTGACGCTGTCGTTGACGTTCATCGCTGGCACCGAGAGCTTGTTTGCCTTGGACAACTGGTACAGCCGGTGAACACCTGTTACGCTCTCCTCGACGATACCTGCAGAAGGAACGTCGTCGTCTTGTTAATAGACATGCAGGTATATATGCTATACATAAGACACGAATGCACTGCGGAGCTTTCAGTGGGTCACCGGGTTAGGTCGATCGATCGGATTTTCTCGTCGGACTGATCGATGGGTCGCACGGGAGGGCGACGTAACGAGCGCTTCAATTACTTTAAAAGCTGCGGGAAAGTCGATTTTCTAAAATATACGCGAAGGAGACTGGCGTTATGGAAGTAGATTTTAACGAAAGACCAGCAGAGATGCACTTGGATGATTTTTAACGTAATTAACGGGACGATGGAAGAATCGATTTTCCTTTTATCGTTTGCTGGACACGATAATAACTCTATTAATATTTTATGACGATAATTAAAAGGCGTCAATTTTAAATCTGGCATCTCGTTAAAATCTATAAAAAAAAAAAAGAAAATAGTCTTGAACAATTCTTCCTACAAAGCTCACCTTTGATCATCTTGAACATAGCATTATACTTCTTGAGCATGAGATGCGTGGCATCACCGCCATCGTCGAGTATCATGTTCGGCTGCCAGTTCTCGGCATTGATGCACTTGTCGATGCACCACCAGAAGTCTTCCTCAGTCTCGGCGCGCCAAGCGTAAACCGGGTAACCCTCGTGGGCCAAGGCCGCCGCCACCTCGTTCTGCGTTGAGTATATGTTGCACGCGGCCCATCGTACCTGGGCTCCGAGTTCCACCAATGTCTCCACCAGCACCGCAGTCTGAGCGTTTATGTGCGTGCATCCCACGATCTTTGCGTTCTTCAATGGCTGTTTTTTTAAAACAATTTTTTCATTAGTTCTTTGATTGTTGTTTGAATTAAATTTTTAATACTTCTCTTGAAACTGATACTCTCCCAGGAAATAAGTTGGTATGTAGGAAAGAATGTATTCTAATAGAGAAGGAAATAATCTCGACAGTTTTATTATCGAAATTGTTTGATATTTTACGAGCATTCTGATGTACTATTGAAGTATACATCACGTGTATATAAGTACATCGAGAGGCGCGCGTGTGTATAAAAGGTGAACAAAAGCCGCCCGCATGTGTACGGTAAAAACCAGTTCCACGTGCCGACATAAAGATTCTAAAATACAATGAATTCTCTCTTATACCCGAGGACAAATAAGGCAGGAATTTTCCTCTCGAAAGTCGTTTATTACAGAACCGCATTATTTCCGCTCCCGACTTGTTTTATCATTAAAATTTTAAAAGATTAAATATTACACGTTTATAACGAATTGAACTTTAAAAAAAAAAATCGCTTACGAACCTTATCATCCTTAGCCCGTTTGCGCAGTGCCATGATACCAGGCATCTCCTGCTCGGCGATTTCGATTTCCCTCCTTCCAAAGGCATGTTGATCGATATTCCTGACACAGAAATCCGTGAATCCCTTCTCCGTTTTCTGAATCTTCTCCCTTGGCGAGACGTCGTCCTCTTCGCTGCTGCTTCCTGTATAAGACGCTACAATTGTTGTACACAGCGGGACGCACACGAGCGAGCGTGGACCGACACAACACGCAGCACGAAACAAAAAAATGAAACAAAATGATGAACGCATATGATATACTGCTGTGGAATCTCTCTCAACTGATGCTCTATACACATCGTTTTTCCATAATACATACTGATACTTGTTTCTTGCGATATATAGTCGATATAGAATTGATAGAGAGAGAGAGAGAGAGAGAGAAAGATATGTAAAGAGACGACAGGCACAGACGAGATGACAGTAAGTATATATGAGAGGCAAGCAAGTGCAGGAAAATAAAAGAATTGTGTGTGTGATGTAATACAATTTCTGGAGCCAATGTCGATCGTGTGCATTGAAAAATTCTTTTGAAGAATTATTAATGCCGATATGGATCAACGAGACTGATGGCTCCGGATTAAACTGGTATAATTTCGGGGCTTTTAACGAGCAGCTCTCGTCGGAGCGCTTCGCTTATTGCGTAATTTCTAATTATTATTAGCCTGTCGTCGCTGATGCAGCAAAATTTAATCGAAAATTTACGATAGCTACTCATTATTGTTAACTTGGGCAATACCATTTAACGGTACGACACACACGCGGGATACCCCAAAAATATACCATCGAGAAAGTCGAGTCCACATATATTTACAAAACACAAATCTAAATCTTAGACTATCTAAGTAAAAGTGAGATCGAGGAAAAACACAAACAAACACACATATTAACGTATATAAAACGTACCGGAGCTGTAGCTATCGGTGCTGCTGGCGGATAAGGAGCGGCTCCTGTACCTGCCGGCCTTCTTCAAGGCGCCGGACTTGGCTTCCTGAAAAAATTCCAAGCGCTCGGGTCAGAATCGATCTTGGCACGCACGTGCGGCACACAAGACAATTAAATACACTTAATATATAGAGAGGCTCAAAATTAGTCCACTACTTTTATATAGGCCTTGTTATTTACGCTCTCTCGGACGACGCATTATATACACACTGCATCGCCGAGAGAATTATACTGTTATATTAATTCGCTTAAATTGGTTATTATTGATCCTTGTGAGGTATACACAACGCACTAAAAAACAAAGAATGATTCTACTACGGGACAGGTGTACATATATAGTGGTGTGCAAGACAGTTGTATGATGATGTTTTGTTTGAGAGCTACTTGGAATGCAAAGTTCGCGATGATGGTGTGAGAGGCGTGTCGTGCGTGTTTGGGAGAAGCTTGGGGTTTATGCTGATACATGTATATATAATACTGCGTGATATGCTTCTAATCAATGCGAGTATTCAACGCGGGTATACAGAGTGCAACGAGAGGCGAAATTGACAAAATTCGCGATATTATTTTTTCACTGGAATAGATATATACAAAAATGCAGTTGTACAGATATTTTCTCATGACTGCACACATTACAGAGAACCAAAGGCATATCGTTGCACTCTGATGTAAATCTATGGATTCAGTGTTTTTTTTTTTTTTTGCACAAGTGGCGTGTGGCTTTCTACATATGTATACTGTTATTCAGGTTTTTTTTTAGCTCTCGCATCGATCCTTCCAAATCAGCCAAATATTCGTTCTCTTCTCGAGAAAAAGCTTTTCGCGCATGTAGCATGTATATATAGAAACGGTATATGATTTCGAATTCCGAGTATAATTTTCCTGGCGTGTATATACCTAATATATATAATATGGAGTTTATTTGCGAAGCAACTAACGATGCAACGAACTACTTGCTCTAACAAGCGTGATGTATATACTACGTATTAAAAGAAAACTGAATTTCAGCAGCAGCAGATGCAAAACATTATAGACATCACAAGTAAAAGTTAATGAATATAGTTAATGGCTTCGTGTGTTCGACATTTATGTGATGGTTATATTATACAGAAAAAAAAATGTGGCAAAGATATTATTAATATAATACGTTATTGGACACGCAGCAATGTAACAACAAAGTCGACATTTATATACGTTCACAGAATATATTTGTGATATATATAATAATTATACATTTAATTTAATATACGTATATTAACAGGAATAACAATGTATAGTATAATATATAATTATATAGAGAGATATATAGATTATGTATATATAAAAAAAATATAACGGACTTTCATTGTAAATACTTTAATTTGTGTGAATTCACAAACATGGTCTTACTTACTAATTTCGATCTCGCGCCGTGAAAGGCATTATTTGTTGCCTCTAGGCTCTGAAATCAACAACAACGACCATTTCATAATTGCATGTTCCGGTGGTCCATAGTCAACGACATAGTATTACAGTCTATATACTGGCGCACAAATATCCCGTGTCTGCATAATATTAAACTCTTTTTTCCCGAGCACGATTCAACAATTATTTTTTTCTTTTCAATAACGATATCATCTTTTCGCGCGCGTATCATATACTCTGTATAAACATAAATTTCAACGGAATGAAAAATCGAAAATTTACCGGAATGACACTGAATATTTCGCGCGAACTTGAAACGTCAACTTGATTAATTGATCGAGCGGGCGAACTTACGTAAAAGTCTGATGGAGCGAAAGTTGATGTTTATCTGTATGCGGTATATATGTATATACTGCAATAACGCGAAATGTATCTCATTATCTAGAGTTTGAAAAGAAAGTTTGAAAAATTCGTTTATAAAAACGCGAATCGATAGTAATTGCTTCTATATGCGCGCGCGCGAACCGGTATACAATAGATGACAAAATACATGTATATACGGTATAGTCGTCGTGCGATGAGATTTTCTTTGGTATACATGAAGAGCGACTGAATTTTGAAAAGAAAAAAAACTCATAATAACAATCATAATAAATGTAATAACAATAACAGTAACTAAGATATGTAATAATAAAAATTAACAC
>UCQR01107624.1:0-16767 GCA_900474235.1 Cecidostiba semifascia | reverse complement strand
CTTCAAAAGCGAGCCTTTCATTCTTTAATTTTGTTGCCAGAGGAGAAACCGGCTTATTTCATTTGCGCGTCACGCCCCCGTTCCTCGATATTAAATAACAAAGTTTTTATTGCTTACATCTCTCGCGTTCTTTCGCTTTAAAAGATGCGCTCGCGGCGCAGCGGGCGCTGCTTCTTCTTTTCTTTCTCGCAGCGACTGCATAAAGAAAATGCGACGCGATTCGCGCGCATGGCTGGAGATATTTTTCATTGTTAACGGCGCGTAAACCCCCGTGAGAAAAATTCTTTGCTGCATATTCTTGCTCCGCGCATAGCTCGATTGCATTAGTATAAGCGTGTTCAATATTAAAAGCGTTCTGCGATTGAATAAATGCATGCGTGTGTTCATTTCCGAGTTTTAATATTGCAACTTTCTTTTTGTTTCAGGTAAGAGACTACATCAGACATTTATATTATAGCCAGCTTGTAAGTAAGTATATAACGATCGTTTGGTACCTACTTATGTAAGTTAAAACGCATATAACCACGGCGCAATCACGGTCCAATAAACGTTGCTACTGCATCGCAGTTTTCCTCCTCCGGAGAGAAAATCCGACCGCGGGCTAAGTAGTCTTAAGACACAGCGGCACTTTCGCGGCTGCGGATTTTGATGTAAACGCCCTGTAAACTAAGCGACGCGACGGGGCTTTGGCAGCGATAGCGGAGATTAGCGCACAGCCGAGCTATCTCTCTCGCGCTTTATACGGTGAGCTCTCTGGACGCCGCTTTAATGCCGCGGTTACTGCAACACAGAGCTTTATATATTTGAATTCACTTGCAGCGCTCGACTACCATTCGTTATTCCGAACCGCTGCACCACTGCTGCATCCGATAAATCGGTCCTTACTCGTTAATCCCAGTAGCGCGATTACGCCCTGTGATTTTTCTCAAGGCTCATCTCGGTGTAAATCTAATTCGAGGCGACACTCGCTCGCTTAATTTGTAGCTATATATCCAGAGAGCTATAATCCCAGAGAGCAGGATGGATGCGTTTGAGAAAGAGCGATAAATAAGCACTGTCAAATCTCTTAAACGGCTAATTTATTCTCCAAAATAACATTGTAAAAAAGGTGTGGATGCGAGCCGAGGAAAAAAAGAGCAGGGGCCGCGGCGTCTAAATTAGTTGGGATTTATAATTACGTCAAGTCGTCGCTGCAGCTGTCTATTTCAGAGTAAAGACTAACGACTCGTTTCCACACAACACGCGCACGTATATATTTATAAGCATCAGCTCCTCGTCTCCTCTCGCCTGTTTCTCTCCTTTTTCCGCGCGAATCCAGGATGTTTACCCTGGCCGTCGAGTGTGATGTGCCCTCGCTAATCTGATCGCGCGTCCGTGCGAGCGGTCGTCAGGTGACCCTAACCTTCGCTAAAACAGCTAAATCAGCAAAGAGAGAGGATATAAAACGGAAATCCGAACAGCTGAGACCCGCCGTCGCGTGTCCCGAAATCAGGGGGAATCCCTCCGATATACAATTATACATATACGTGTATATTAGGAGACGCGTGTGCGCATCATGCAGTTATATATAAATACAAGCGAGAAACAGTGATCCTCAGTGTGCGACTCTTGCTTATCGCTCTCGCGGCCTCTTTTCTCTCTCTCTCTCTCTCTCTCTCTCGCGACGTGACTAATACGCGCGCCTCGGGATGCACTAGCAGTGCATTCGGAGCTTACTTATACGAGAACCGGAAGCGCAGAGAGCGCGGCGGACCTTTTTTACCTACTTTCTCGTGTGCCGCCCGCCTCCGCTATATACATGCAGCTACGAGAGGGGCCGGCGACACTTCAAAGAGCGACTTGGATCGACGCGCGCTTTTTGCGCGCGGGTTGCACCGAGAGCTGCGCAGTTTACTGTCTAGCTTTTCCCAGCTGTCTTCATCTGCCTGCACCGCCGCGTCTTTATCTGTTTCGCAGTAAAACGTTGCTATTTTTGCTTCTTATTGTCCGCCTGTACGTAGTAGGCGAGAGTTTCACACGAGGACATCACGCGATGTATATTATACCTACTTACTTACTGCGTGTATAATTATATTGCATCTAGCACACGCTGATGAGTGTCCGACTTGACACACGTTCACTTTCAGTTCGAAAACCAATAGTTGTAGCCCAGATCTCGTTAACTTTGTTCTGTTTAGCCTACTTGCAGCGCAGACTCTCATGCGCGTCATTATGTTCCATTCGCGCAGAGTTATTTTCAATGCTATAACCGTATTGTGATTCGTTCATAGTAATATAGTTTTTCTTTCTCGCTAAATTAATTTTAAAATCTCAGACTGCAATCTTTTTCATACATGAATACGAATGTCTCTTTAACCGGGAGGCTATCTGTTTCAAACTTTGCCTCTGCTGTCTGTTTTCGCTCGCGGTTTTGCGGGCTGCAAAAAGTCGAGAAGGAGGATTTTTGGCACGACTGCAGCACAGCCGCGCTGCTGCGGCGGCTATTATGGAGAGGAGAAAAGAGATTAAATCGTTGGCCGTATATATACATATATGTATAAGGGAATATACGCAAGATAGCCGGCGCGTGTACGGGCTAAAGATGTACTGCAGCGCGGCCGGCTTAAGTAAACACGCTTGTTTGCTCAATGGACGGCGTGCATGCGTTTGCCTTTTGTTATCGGCTATTTTGATCTCCGACTAAAGGCTTTTCGGCCGCGGCTGCGTACAAGAACTCAATTTCGCTGCTGCAGAAGAGAGAGAGAGAGAGAGAGAGAGAGAGAGAGAGAGAGAGAGAGAGAGACCGCCAGTGCGTATATACCATCAATATAAACAAATATGTACATTCGTCTAGTATAATAATCCACATCCGAAGTCAATGTAATACGGACATTTGTATCGTATATAATTTGTATGCTGTCCCGGAAAAAGCTGAGCTGGTAAAATATGTCGGCAGTTAGCAGTGACGAATAGCCGGTAAAAATTCGTTCGCGCCATAAATCCCCCGCTTTTTCTTGTCTATAATGGAATATTGACTGGCGGGCTTTGGCGCGACGGTGGTCCTTACAAATCGCCCGTTACGTCCCACACCCGTGAAAGTCAACGAGAGAGAGGCGATCCTCCTCTCTTGCGCATACAGTACACACACAAAAAGAGGGCGAGTATAGTGTATAGGAGACACTCGAAAAGGCATTTCGGAAAGTGCTCGGTTTTCGGCTTATCCCATGAAATATACGACACGGCGGTCGCCTCCACATGCAGCGCGCGCTATATACGTGTATGTATACAATATACATGTATACTAGGAAACCTCGAAACTCGATACTGCCGGTGCAGCAGCAGCTCGGCGACTCCTGTAAAAACACGTGGAAGAAGGACGCTCGGCGCAGTTGTTCGGGTCCTGTGTGTCCCTTCTCAAACTTTTTATCTACGGGCGCGTGTTTTTTTCTCTTTCATGGGGTGTCGCTGCTTTTTTCTGTGCACTATACACGCCTTCCCCCCTCTCGAACTCGAGCTTTTGCACGCTCCGTTATATATTAATACGGAAATTCCTGCGTGTACACTTTTTTTCCACCCAACTGTTATGCTGGAAATGGCGGGAAATCGCTGCCCATACACTCCGCGTGTTTTTAGACGCTTGTTTTTCCGAAAATATACACCGGGTGTATATAACGCGCCGCTGATATATTGCCTCGGTTTCCCGTGAATTGAGTATTCATGTTTACCGATAATATTTTTCTCTCTCTCTCTCGCTTCTTCTTTTTTTTCGTTGCCTTTGCGCGAGGGCTATCAATATGTCTCGCGCGTGTGTGTGTGTGTATACGCATGTGCGACAGTAATTGCCCGATAATTTTGGAGACTTTACGAGCTTATTCATTTGCGCTCACTTATACATATCTCTCTCTCGAGTGAACATTATCGCATCCTGCAATTAAGAAAGCTGAGCTGCAACGGGCACAGTGATACACCTCGTGTTGTATAAAGTGTGCGCGCAACAGAGTCTCACGACAAAACAAACTTGCAAAAGTCGATCATCGCTCTCGGCTGTTTGTTTTTACCTCTGTAATAAACCTCGTCGAAAACAATATCACAAGCAGCAGCAGTCGATACTCAGCAGGAGCAGCAGCAAAGTCAATAACAAAGCGTAACTGTCGCAACTTATTATTCCTTATCAGCCGAGGCAATCTCGACGGCGCAAAGCTCATATTTCACCTCGCTGCCATATTTCATTTCTCTCTCTCGCGCGCGAGAGCCGCGCATTTTCTTTGTTTCCAAACTTAACTTCCGAGGGCGCGGTATGGCGATAAAGCGCGTGTATATATACCTAAGAGCAAAGGGTTCCCCTATACTATAACACCTATACATATATACCCTTCTCTCTCTCTCTCTCTCTCTCCCTCTCTATGCGAAGAGCGAAAGCCAACCCTTGCGCTCGCGTTACTCGGCGATAGCAGTACCGGTTGCGACTTTTTAGCTACCACCACTAGCTGCTGTAATAAGCAAGGCGCGCGCGCGCTCGCGTCCCAGTTCTTTCCGGATGGGTGCGTCCGCATCGGACCCTTTCGCCGCACGCGCCGCGGGGAATTATCAGCTCGTCTATAACAAAGTCGAGTCGTCGCTTTTGCGCGCGCAGACGCGCTGCCTTATGCGCACTCGAACGTTCATGAGGCGCGAATGAAATATCGCCTCTGCGAAATATGTATACGGGGCTGCTGCTGCTGCTGCTGCTGCTGCTGCTGATGCACCGACGACCGGTTGAACGCCTCGTGATGTTTGTGTGCGTTATGGAGAACACTATAATACTTTTATGTATACGTGTTTGCTTAGGACATGTGTGTGTGTGTACTCTACAAGGGTTTTGACTTTTTTTATTACGCTCTCATACGCATTGAGAAAAAATATTCGGTTACTCCGGTAGCTATACGAGATACGGAATATTATATACTTTGAATATTGTAATACTGCAGCAGCACTGCAGTAAAGCAGGAATTCGCTCTCTCTCTCTCGAAAAAATCACATAATACAGCCACTAACTACCGTCAGAGCATCAGGCAGCTCTTTCAGCGCGACACCGAAATTATCGGGTATCTCCAAACCTACAATCATGGCCGACACACAGTGAAAAAGGTGCACAAAGAATAAAGGGCCGCCGCCACTGCTTGAATATATACGAAGGGGGGAAAGCGAGCAAGCGTCAGAGCGAGCGAAAATGATCGGCACGCGGGCCCCACAGCCGAGAGAGCATCACTTTGCACAATGCGCGAGTATGAGTCCCCATGTATATACACTATAAACTATACAGCGTGTGCAGCAAGAGTCGGGCGTTAGGTTCGGCTATTGATTTTTCGTGTGCGTCATGCGTGTGTGTATGCCTCGCTCCTCTCTTTTCATATGGAAAAAATATACACGACAATGCCGGCGTAATTACGAGCGTCGCGTCGCGCGCACGCGGCCAAATAAGAAGCAGTGTGTTATACAAAGGCGCGGACAAACGCTTTAATTTCTTTAAGTGAGAAATTGCCGGGCTATACTCTCTCTCTCTCTCTCTCTCTCGGGCGGCCCGTGAAAAATGATCGCAGCGACGAGCGGCTGATGGCGATCGATAAATAAAGCGGCTTAATTAGGAAGTCTGCTGCGAACTCGGCCTTCATGAGCTCATGTATATACATACACGCGTGAGCAGCCGTTATTGTGTTGTTGTGACAGCTCAGCTGTTCGCCGCCGCCGCCGCTGGTCAATGGGGGCGCGCGTTATGAATTTCAGATGAATAGCCTTTTGCGCCTAAGAGAGAGAGAGAGAGAGATTGACGCCTAGTTTCATTGAATTAATTGGGATTTTTTTACAATATTATAATATAGGCGTGTGTATGACAGAGTATGTTAATATTATACTCTCCTAGAAACTATATGCAATTTTGTGTAGCGTACCGTTGTTTTACATAGCTGTTACGTTGCACAACAAAAACGGCTCTTCTTGCGTCGTCGTCGTTATACTCTCCGGCAATTTCAGCAAAGAAAGAACGCAACGGTAGCTCCCTTGTACATACCGCGCGTTGCTTTCCCGATAAAATGACTTAATAACGGCGATTAGGCGTATCGCTTTAAAAGGCAAATAACAACGCGCTCGCGTAGAAAGCAGCCGCATCTGTGCTAAGGATCTCTGTCGGTCGGTCTCGACGACGACGACGACGACGACGTGTCGCACGAGGATAATCCGTTGCGACGAGCACAACCAGCAGCAGCAGCAGCAGCAGCAGCAGCAGCAGCTCTCGGGCGAGCATTTGCATATTATGCTAATCTCTGCGTCGTCGTCTCTCCTCGCGCTTTTCTTTCGCCGCATTTTCTCTCTTCTGTTTCCATAACAGAGGAGAGGCGGCCGGATTAGCATAAGTTTCAATTGTTTACGCTGACGAGTTTTCAGGACTGATATATACACGCACACAGCTTGCGCTTCTCTGCGGTAAACAAGTTTAATATATAATACCTAATAAAATCGGTATAGGAATTTGATCGACATTTCGTGAAATCGACAATTTCGCGCGTATTAAAAGTTGCAGCAATGTGGTGTTATACTCGTTTACCGGCGACACTAATTCATTCTCGCGCGCATATACAAGCTAATATATTCGCAGTATAGTCGTAAACGGGCCGATTTATATCGCGCTATAATTCGCTGAAATTAAAACGGCGTCGAATTACCTCCGAGTCATCGAGTCGATTTTTTATATCCTGAAAATTTTCTCGCCTGTGGTGTGCGAATTCCCGCGCGCGACTAGAGGAAAAGTAGTTAGTATACGTATACATACGCCCTTTATCGGCGCCGAGCTGTCCGCGGATCGTTAGCCAATTTCTTGCAGCAGCAGCGCGCGCGTACTACGAGAGCGCCAAGGAGATTGACGTTTTATTTCAGTGCTCGATCAGCTTCGCGAGCGCGCACCGACTTGTTGCAGAACGTGCTGCTGCTGCTGCTGCTGGGTATAAAAACAGCCGGCAGCTCGTTATGTGTGTACTATACGCGTTTATCGCCTCGCTTCCGCTCCTCGCGCTGCAGCACACTGTGTATCGATGACTTCTGCATCGCTGCACGTGCGCGTGGGTATATTCGATTATATTGCTCATAATAGGCTGATTATTATACCGTAATTTCACCCTCGCCTGCACTCTCTCTCTCTCTCTCTTCACCTATTCGAAATCGATCTTTGTGCGCGTATAGTGGCATCGTACTATTATACTACTGCTCGATAGAAATTCGCAAAGTATACACATCAGAATTTGCATCTAGCACCGGTCGCGAGAAATTCGATCTCACCTAATACACGACGAATAACTTTGCGGGGGGTCAAAGGCTCGATGAATTCGCGCGAAGCCACAACCGCTGTACTGCCATAATCAGCGATTTTTCCTGGAAACTCGGTGCGGCTAGCCTCGACGGTGCTGGTAGTGGTGCAGCAGCCCTCGAGCGAAGGGCAGTTTCGAATGACTATGCATCGAGGAGGGTTTGCCGGGCGATTCGAATTTCGCGTCGAGGGTCGAGGGATAATACCGCCACAGGTAAAGATCGGGATTCAGGAAGTTGGAAGGCTTCCGTCGAGGGGCTAGATATAACGTCGGCAGATAATGTACAGCTCGGCTCGCTATATTTATTATACAATATACTGCTGATTTATAATGATTAGCGCGTGTTGTTCGCAGTGCTGCTTCCGTATCTTCTTCTTTAAAGCAAGTTTCTTAAAGCAAGTTTCTCCGAGTTCGACTGCGCGTGTGTATAATGTATTATCTCTCCGTCGCGGCTGCAGCTGCACCCGGGGATATACAGCGAAGGTTACGAACTTGACAACTCGCGCGCGTTTGCGCTTGAGAGTTGGAGAAACTCTGCCCGCGAGTTTGAAGCGATTTGACAGATTGCCGAGACGGAGTATATAGCGGCGGCGGCTGTCGCAAAACAAAGAGCGAGTTGCGGCAAGAAAAATTCGAGGAGTATATATGTATAGTGCAAACTCGCTGCATTTGCCGAAGCTGCTGCTAGTGATGCTGTATATCTAAACGAGCAGAAACGGTAAATACACGTCGGCTGCGTCAACAGCGACAAACTTGATTGAATTTAGTATATCTCGGCTGCAAGTATAGCATCTCTTTCGCCCGCATATACATACATATATCTCTAATATGTATCGAGAGCCTACTCCCGCGCATATAATTATCCAGGACAGCTGCTGCTGCGTGTGCACTGCAGACACACGCTATATCGCTGAGCCGCAAAATTACTTGCTGATTAATTCCCGAAATCACGTGATTAATTACACTCTCGGCTTTCTATACCGCCGTGCGCGAGCTGCACGCAATCCGACTCTCCTCGCGCGCGATATTCTAGTTCTTCTGCACCCCCCCCCCCCATCAGGATTGTTCCTACCCCGAAGCACAATAACCCGCGATGGGATCGTTAACTCTCTCGCAGATATTCGTTCCGTGTATTATAACCGGGACTTGAAGCGGTGCGAGAGGTCGAGAGAGCTCATGTATCTCTACTCGGAGAATGCGGGCCCTGAGAGAGAGCATCTCTTTGCCGAGGCTGTCTTCATTTGGCTGCCGAAAAAAAACCAGCGACGAGTGTATGCGTGATGCAGATCGCCCGAGGAATAAGCGCCGTTGTTATTTATGGTGAATAATTTTTAATTTCGAGCTAGCGGTGCGCATAATTATTCTCTGCTGCGGCTGGACGTGCGAATGACTCTGGAGAGGTTAAATTAAGTGGCCGTTTTGATTTACTTCGTGTGGGAGTTTTGAGAAATAACATCGGGCAAGCGATTAGGCGCGATGCGTTTGTCATTGTTATAATACACGGTGTGTGTGCGATTCGAGGTGCGATTGGAAATTGGCCGTGTGAGAGGAATAGCTTGTGGCGTTGTTTTTTTTTTCAATTAACCTAAGCTCTCTTCGAATGAGGCCGTGTGTGTCTTGTTATTTATGGCATTCTTCGACCGCTGTATATACCGTTGCGCGCGATTCATCATCGATCGGTCATTTGAATAAAATTAAACTCGCGTTGTTCTTATTCTGTACAATACTTAAGGTCGTCGGAAGAAAAAGTACACCAAAACTTGTACATACCACTCTCGCTTTCATCGACCGCCGCAGTTGAAGCTCAGTGGTCTGGAAAGAAGAGAGCAAAATCACGTTCGACCCGGAGAGTATAATATAGCTATATATAGTCGCGACGGCTGCGACGACAGATTTTCCAAGTGTCAGGAAACACTTTAATGAAAACTTCTCTCTCGAGAGAGAAAGAGAGTCCATCGAGGAGAGAATCGTCGCACACATGCTCTCTTCTCTCCACGCTACCCATCACACACACGGAGAAGAAGCAGAGAAAGAGGAAGAAGAGAGAGAGAGAGACGTCTCGGAAGAAGTTTGGGAGGCCGACTCTGTCTTATATAGAAGAAGGAGGGGAAAATATTTACGCAGGACGGGAAGAGAGAGAGAGAGAAAAGAACGACGGCGTTAGGTCCCAGCAGAAAACTCGTTCGACTCTCTCTCTCTCTCTCTCTGGCTGCTGGGCTGGCTCCCCGATTCTTTTATCTCGCAAACCGCAACGCCGAAAGGCTTTTAGGGGACCGACGTCGTGGTATGTCATTGATATACAGCCTTCGCAGCAGCAGCAAGCGAGATAGAAAGAGAGAGAGAGAGCGTCGCCCCATCGGGACCGAACGCTAAAAAGTACACTATGAACGCTAACGAATCCTCAGGGAATACGCGTCCAAGGTCCGCTGTTGCTTGCTGCTGCAGAAGCGAGTGCGAGGCAACAGGCCGACGACGCGTTTTTCGGAAGGGGAGCTGCTGCTATACCCGTATACCGAAATTCTCTCTTCGTCTCGCTTTGGTTTTCCAACGTATATGTATACGCACTGCGTTGCAGCAAGAGTCACAGTAAAAGTCAGCCGAGTATACAGGAGAGGGGGAAGGTCGTCCCCCCATAGAAATGCTAATGATCCCACACCACCACGGCGAGATCAGCATCAGCGCAGCAGCCATCGGTTGGTGTTTCGGATTTGAACGGCAGTGACTGCAGTATAGTATTAAACCTCTATCGCTCTATATACATTTGTCGTCTTGCACCGCTATCGTACTTACACTACGCGTTGTTAGCCCCTTTCTCCTTTGTGTGTGCGGGTGAGCCGAAAATCGCGCGCAACTATAATCCGCGCGTCGAAAGCGATTAAGATTCTCACGCTTTGTCGATGTTATGATTTATTCCTCGCCGACGTACACATACAAACGTTGTTATAAGTATACATGTACGTGTATGTATGCACCGAAAGGGATCTCGTCGAGAGAGAGAAAGAGTGAGTCGATGCAGGATAGCCTGTTGACGTTGCGAGTATTATGGACGAGAGCATGCAGAAAGGATGAAGAGAGAATGGCATCAACGCACGGAACTAAACCGATTAGGTGTCGCGCCTCCGCTGCAGTAGCGTGTTTGCCGCGATTTTCAGGATGGAAAAAACGTGTAGAGCCGCGTGCGGACTTTCACACGGGGTTCAGCGTGCGTATACAGTAGTTCAACTGATGCATCAGTTTGTTTTTTCACGATTTTCGCCGTTTCAATTTTAATGAAGGGGCCGAAAGAGTCAACAGTGCTCTCCAAGTGTGCTGCAGGGTTGTGGAAATTTAAATTTCCTTTGATGCACGCACTCGCGCCCTGCACCGTTCGTTTTTCTCTCTACCCCCCCCGATTCTATCGGACTGTTTTCAAAGCATCTCTCTCTCTCTCTCTCTCTCTCTCTCTCTCTCTCTCTCTCGTCGCATCTGCAGGAAATTTATTTTTTATTTTCAGCTGATTAGCACTAGTGCTTGACTTTCCCAGTCGTTATTGACACAAATGCCCCCGGGAATAATTTTTAGAGCGAACTTTCTATGTACACATATAATCCGCGAAAAGAGAGCTCGTATAATAGAAGTGAGAAATTAACAGTTACACACACGTCACACGACTAAAGCGCCGTTTCCTGATGCATATATCGCTAATAATAGAAATCGCGTGTGCAACAAGTGTAGCGCAAAAAATCTCCCGGCATTATTCAATCCCAGCATAAATACACTCGCTATATATATGCTCGATCATTAAGCAACTTGACGCGCCGTTATATTCGTTACAATTCGCCGGGCTTATATATCGTTTCACTTTCAGCGGCGATAAAACAAACAGCTAATTACAATATTTATCGCTCCTCGTCGCATATAAGAGAGCGTGTGCAGTGTAATCACGTCTGCTTTATTGAGTGTGTTAATACACTATATACAGCAGGAGTGCAATGCGCGCAAGCAAAGAAACACGCGGACATGCACGCACGTACATACATACACATATACCGAGACTTATCAAACGGCAATTAGCGTACGAGCGATAATCCGAAAAACGAAAGGCAGCAGCAGCAGCAGCAGCGAAAGACACTACAGACAGACGGAGGAACGACGTTGGGCGTAAATTAAGACGATTACCGGCTGAATTCAATCGTCATTAGCTCTCTCTCTCTTTCGCGCGTGCACACGCACGTATGTATACCGGCGCCACCTCGAGATGCTATCAGCGTCGAGCCGAGACAGCTTACGACACGCCCGACTCGCGGCTGCTGCATAGTCGATCTGCGATCTTGGAATTTCTCCTAGAGACTCGACTGCTGAGCTCTATATGTGATGCAGTAGTGTATCGCTACCAGCGCGTGTGTAGCTCCGATGATTTACGGAGCCGCTGCCAAAGTACCCGCGGGCGTTATTCCCTGCACCGAGGGAGAGAGAGAAGAAGTTTAACTTTTCGCGCTCGTTTCGCGGATATCGCGCGTGGCAGATCGGCGTTGTTGTTCTATACACAATATCCCCCTGCGCTCCGTTATCTCTGCGTTATTTGCAATCGTTTACGGACGTAGTTTCTTCCACTTTTTTTTTAAATATAAGAGCTAACTTTTCCAAGAATAAAATATCAAATATCGCCACACTGTGAATGATAAAAACAAGTCGCGTGTAGAGTCTGAATTAACATAAGAAAGCCTCGCAAAATTCTTAGATAGATGTCCAATTGCAATTCGACTGCAGCAACTCTCTCGGCGAAAGAAAATCTTTTCCGATCGACGGCGGCGACAATGAATGTCGGGGACCTGTCCACACGGCGTTTCCTATTGCGGCGGTGGTGGTGGCCGAAGAAAGGAGGAACTACGCTCTCGCTTGTCGCCGAAGAAATAAAGCAGGAAAGAGAATAGTTCCGTATACCCCCGGAGACCGGGCCGGTCAGCTGCTCGGAAGAGTGAGATTCAAGGCGACTTGCTGCGGCTTTCACGCCGGTATAGGTGGCCGAGAAAGAGGAGTGTTGTGACGCTAATGGAATTCGGGAAGGCATTTCTTCGCGCCGCCGCGACGATCGAGTACTGATGTATGGCCTTCTTCGAACGAGTTCTCTATATGTGCGTCGTGATGTTTTCTCTGTAATCTACTTTCTCTCGAAACGATTTAATAACTCAATTATTCTCGCTCTCGTCGGGGGGAAATAAGGATCGAGAGATTCCGACGAGTTACCGCCTAATCATTATCAAACACTCGCCGAGGCTATAATGCGGAGTGACGAGATGGAGGGATCGACATCAAAGTGTATACGTATCAAGAAGCATGCAGGAGTGCGCGTCAATTAAAATAATCGAGCTCGTTGGCTCGATGAATGGACCGCGCGAGGACGAGGAGAGCTGCTATGCCTATTACAAAGACGGGGCTCCTCGCAAGGCGGTTGCTGCTGCTGCTATGCCGGAGGAGAGAGTGCATTGATACACTCGAGAGAGTAGTCCGGAAGCTGCCATTACACTATTTTAATGCCCTGCGAGTATTTAAGCGCTTCAAGGGCCGGCTCTAGGAAGTGGGCGTTAAGGGGGAGAGGTGGCATGCGAAAGGGCTGCATTGAATGAAGGACCTTAAACGGCCTTGTTTTCTTCTCTCTCTCTCTCTCTCTCTCTCTCTCTCTCTCTCTCTCTCTCTCTCTCTCTCTCTCTCTACCAACTATATACATATACAGTTGGTACATTACGCGCTCGACTGGCAGATGTGCGCGTGTTGTTGTGCTGCGCAATTACGAGACTCGAGGACCGAGGAACAACGCGCACGAAATTGCCCTCTTGCGCGAATCTCTACTCCTTCTTACTATACGCGACACGAATCGACCTCTTGAGGACATAATGTATAATACTCCTGCTCCCCGCATCATCGGCTTTGTTCATCGAAATTTCTTCGAGGAACGTTCGTTTGATGCTTTTGAGACTGTTATGTATGGAGATCATCGGAGAATTTGGGCAATTTGCTTTATGCATTATTCGCCTCTCTGCGAATCCGTTTGGCGTGCTGTTCTATGTAGAGAAACACTTTGAAATAGCATAACAAAGCTTGCGGAATTTGTTTCGCTCTTAAAAACATCCAGGTATTTTCAAAGACGTTTAGAGCTGTATACTCATAGTTTGACTCAAACATTCACAATCAACGTCGATTTTCATCGAGATATACACAGCGTCAGAAGGATGAGGAATCTAATTAGCGTCCACATCTTTGATTAGTGTGTACCCCCATACACCACCCTCTCGCATTTCAGCCAACTCATCGTTGTAATCTCAATGCCAACGTCGCTACTCTGTTGCGGTGAAATTAGCACAGTCCGAGAGAGGGATGAGCTGCTGTTGGTCAATCGCAGCGTATAGGTCCTATACACAAGCCCCGCGCCATCATCTGCAAACTCGCTTTGTCGATATTGATACGATGCAGTAGCGCCACCACATCGACATATATCCGGCAAAAGATCAAAGCCGACTTTCGCCCCGGCTTGTTCCTCAATAGCTGCGTCGCGGATTTCTGTGTGCTCTATACGCAAAATCTCGTTCCATCTTCCGCGGCTCTGCAGAGCGTCGTGTGTGTACAGCAGCACACGTCAGCGCTATTTGTACTGTCTGCGGCCCGGAGAATATGTGTGCGGACGACGCATTCAGTATAGTGTCTAATGCGCTCGAGCTGCTTCTCTCCCCCCGCGCACACACACACTGTCTGCGTCTAGTCCCCAGCAGCATCACCGTGATATGTATACACTGTATAGTAAGGTCGACCTTGCGGAAAAATTTAATAATACCGCGGCTTTAGCGAGGCTCAAGTCGGTGTTGATCCGAATTTCATAGCGGGTATAATAGTGCTTCACTGTACTCAAAATCTCTCTCTCTCTCTCTCTCTCTCTCGAGCTTGTTGAAAACCAATAAATTGTACTTATACTCGTTGTCGCTGCGCGGAAAAGCTGCTCTGCACTTGCGCTCTGATATTCCCCCGTATACGCGCGTCTACCGGCCATAGATCTTCCGTTTAGACAGGCGTACAGCAGCAGCAGCAGCAGCATATTCTCGTAAATAGAGAATACTGTGCAGTAGCGTAGCTGTGTGTGAGTGCATGATGCAGCCGACGAAGCGTCCACAGGATGGATACACGGGATGCAGCCCAGCGCTCTCGGGGTCACATCAAAGCCACGGCCAAATGGACGAGAGTGTGTAGAGAGAGAGGGCGGCCGTAGACAAAGAGAAAAAAAGCCAGACAAGCGCCGTAATACGCCGATAAAGAGCGCGAGCGAGAAAGAGAGGCGGATGAAAAGTAACGAAAGGGGAAGGCCCGTCGCCGCAGGAATAGAAAAGCTCGCCGCATGTGTGTGTGTGTGTGTGTGTGTATGTCCTGTCTACAGCGGCTCGCCTCTTTCTTTTGACGTCGCACACACACACAGATACACACATGGATTCGGCGTAACGTAATATCCAATCGGCGGAGCCGCGAGACTTTATATATCAGCGCCGTCTGGCAATATTGCCAAGTACCCGTCGCTGTGTGTGTTTGGCTTGATATCGATGAGGGCGTGCACACGCGTGTATAAGAGAGAGAGAGAGAGAGAGAGAGAGAGGAGGCGGTGGCTGCTGCAGGGCCTCAAAGCCTCGCGGCCCACTCGATTATGGATGCGACGACGAGACGGCGAAAGCCGAGGAGAGACAGAGATTACCCGGCCTTTGCCCAAAGCTTCTCTCTCTCTCTGTCTGCGACAAAAAGAATTTCCGCGAGCTATGCCAACTTTGAGTCTGCGCGAACTGTTTGCTGCAGCGTGTATAGTCTCTTTTTATATACTCACAGGCTCTCGATAGTATAATGCGCGGCTTATTTTCCGAGACTCTGGGTGATACAGCCGCCTATTGGTATATCGATGAGCTGTTTGGATATCAGAGTCATGGGCAACGTGTATAGATAATAGTAGTTGTGAATGAAATTGACACTCGCGACAAAGACGCCGCAGCCGATTAATTGATGATTGGAGTGTTCGCCTCCTTAAAGATGCTCCGTGCTTCTCGATATTCTTCCGACGATCAATCACTTGTGTCACTCTCGCCCGAA
This sequence comes from Cecidostiba semifascia, assembly GCA_900474235.1. Taxonomy (NCBI): domain Eukaryota; kingdom Metazoa; phylum Arthropoda; class Insecta; order Hymenoptera; family Pteromalidae; genus Cecidostiba; species Cecidostiba semifascia. The sequence goes on along the minus strand of UCQR01107624.1, from coordinate 1,354 downwards.
CGCCGCCGAGAGAGACTCTAAGTGAGCTCGTTCAATTTAGACGTTAATTATGCTTTATATACGCCGGGGTAATGGATAGCAGTATACAAAGTCCTGGCACTTTGTCTTCGGGGAAAAAATTATCTCTCGACTCATCGCAAGCATTATACATGTCATTGCACTGTTTAAGCTTTCGTCATGCAATTTCATCTCTGATTTCCTCCGTCTGATACTCAAAACAGGCTCGATGTAAAACAATAGCCGGCAAAGCAATTACAGACGAATTTAAAAAGAAAAATATACACTGCTTGCACTAAATGGTGCAAATGAGCCAAATGGAAATAATCAACAATGAAATTCGGAAGCTCGGAAAATTGTCCCCCGCGTATATAATTGCGCCGATACTTTGACAGAGCGGCAAAATGAGAATTTTAATTCAATTCGATACTTAGCCTCCTATACTACTCTCTCGCTATACCGGCATCATGGACACGCAGCCGAGAGGGAATTAGCGAGATATGACGTCCATTAAAACTAACTCGCAGTTGCCTGCACATGCATGCTCTCCCGAAACGAGCGCTCTGATGCAGAGAGTATCACTCTCCTCGTCGATAATTTATTTCGCGCTGATTTATCGGCGCACAGCGAGAAAACTCGATCTCGATTATTTATGCGACGCGCGCTATGTGAGCGCTGTCGTATTTTCCACAGACTTTTTTTTCGAAATTTTCCACTGCGCTTTTTAATCTGCACTTTCAATCTATACTGACTACTGAAAGCTAACAAATAGCTTCTCCGCGAAAAGTGCAGGCTTGATGCCAATAATTCATTATTATACAGCTAATGTCTTGGTGGCGCTCCGATAAAAATCAAATAAATCTCCCGACTATATTATATACTTCACTCTCGTTTGTTCTAGTTTTCATATTAATATATACACCGATCGACGCATATAATATTCCATCAATAAATTAACGTTCCTGTTTCCTCTTTCTGTTTCAGGTAATGCCAGTTCTGCAGTCACGCAAAATGGAATATAGACGACAAGGCTACAAAGAAAACTGCGCTACTACTACAACTGACACGTACACACATCAAACGCGATCTCGCGCGCAATACAAAATCCATTCGCTGCGTCGTCGCAAAAGTCTTTCTGCACCGTCGTTTTCCGCGCGCTTTTGCCGTCATTATCAAGACGCGGCGCCTTTTATATATACGCGAGAGCTCGGCTTTTAAGAGCCGCGGGCTCTTCCAATTACGCGCGATTCCCTTTCCGTCTTTAGCCCTTATTTTCGTTTTTCCCCGGCTTTTGCCTACAGGGCGCGCTCTCTCTCTCTCTCTCTCCTGTAAATTTTTTATATGCGATTCGTAATTC
>UCQR01107623.1:1976-21906 GCA_900474235.1 Cecidostiba semifascia | reverse complement strand
TTAGAGGGGAAATCGAGAATGTATTTTTATATTTAAAACTTTTGGAGCTGTTATAGCTGTACATGCACTTGGCAGACTGGCCTCAATGCACTTGTCAGTCTGGTATTTCCTGTTTTTATATGCGTTAAATTACCAGTGTTTGAGCGAAATAAAATTCTTTTTTCAGTTTTCTCTCAATTGTATGTACATATATTGGTACGCAATCCTGTGCAAGTAGCCTAAGAACATTTACTTTAGTTTTATACTTTCACTTTTTACCTTACTCATCCATGTCCTTGAGCAGTGAGCACACTATCTAAGTATGTAGTCAAAAACAACTCTTTTTAATCATATCAATGAGCATTTTAAATTCAGTATATTAGAGCTATGATGTCACTAATCTCACAAAGATATTAATTTGGAATGCCTGCTGGAATGTATTGTGAGATGGTTTCTAACTTGTTGAATTTTCATTTCAGATTGTAAGGCTCAGGAGGAACTATGCAAAATGACCAGGGATTCTTTAGAAGCAATAAGAGCAGCATCGGTTGCCTGCAAAAATATAAATGAACCTGTGCACATGCCGATGCCCACCAGTGCAAAGATATGTGACGCTGTGACAGAGTACAACGAAATAGGAAAGCCAAGCGATGGCCCTACTATTTACGCAATAACACCCACGTTTACAAGGCCTGTACAGAAAGCTGAACTTACCAGATTATCACAGACTTTTCTGCTTGTACCAAATTTCCATTGGATAGTCGTAGAAGATTCTATTAAAAAGACTCCATTAGTTACTAATCTGCTTGCTTCGAGCGGCCTTACTTATACACACATTAATGCACCTACGCCACCTCACTATAAGCTTGGGAAAAATGATCCAAATTGGAAGAAGCCCAGAGGAGTGGAGCAGAGGAACGCTGCTCTCAGGTGGATCAGGAATAATCTTAACGAAAGCCACAACGGTGTTATCTACTTTGCTGATGATGACAACACGTACTCTCGATTTTTGTTTAAAGAGGTAAGCTCACAGGGAATCTTTAATTGTGCTGTTTGTCAATTCAAATACTGATTTAAACTTGTGTGATTGTAGATAGCAAAGGTGAAGAGAGTTGGTGTATGGCCAGTAGGTCTCGTTGGTGGCCTAATGGTTGAAAGGCCCATCTGTGACAAAGCAACAGGCAAAGTAACTGGCTTCAATGCTGCATGGAAACCAGACAGACCATTCCCCATTGACATGGCTGGATTTGGAATCAATTTGAAAGTTATTTTGGAAAAGAAGGATGCATTGTTTGCATATGAGATTCAAAGTGGCTTTCAAGAGAGTGAAATTCTTAAACAAGTAACATATAGGGATGAACTGGAAGGACTGGCTGATGGCTGCTCAAAGGTAAAATCAATACTTATTTTATATGATTGAAGTTTTTACATTATACTTTCTTTTTAAAACTATTGAAAAAGATTTATCTCAAAATATATGTGCATTGACCTATAACCTTCGGTCGGTAAAGAGGATTTCTCCTCATTTTTAATTACCGGCAAAAATCGAAACTGTGACTGTATATTTTCAAATCTCATATTAATTTTTTACGTTACAGGTATACGTTTGGCATACACGAACACAGCCTCCCGTCCTGAATACCGAAACGCTCTTGAACAAAAAGGGAAAATCGTCCAATCAAGGAATCGAAGTGTGATAAAAGTAATTCCGTCCGGATTCTTTAAAGATGGAATTAACTACACAATCGAGCGTTTGTGTCTTTGAGATTTGCCATATCATATCTAGTAGGTTACACGCAGTGCCAGTGTTACTTTTAAATCTCTTTTTCCCAAAGCACATTCGCCAAGAATGAAACCACGCTTATATTCAAGACTCATGCTGCTTTTTACGTCGACGCCGAGTCAAAGCTACGGGGCATGAACTGTTCTTGAATGAGAAGCATTTTTTCACCGGACTTGACCCGAAAAGTGTATAAATAAAAGTGCCGCCCTTTACGGGGCCAAATGAACATTGGACTATTATCGAGGCTGGGTTTAGGTGTGCAAGTACTCGCTTTGCGCGTGTATGGTATTTAAGCAATGACATTGAAAAGTCCTAAAATCGGAAGTACGACAGGCTCGTATTTCCTTCATCAATTCTGCACACCGATGCCATATTACGCGTAAGGCTCTGTTGTATCTATTTATAATAATAAAAAGATGATAAGAGGAAAATCGTGAAAAAAATAATTGGTCTCATTTTTTGGTGGTTTTAACCTTTGACAATGTCCTTTTCCTTTATTGAAACTTCTTTTGTCATCGTATGGCGTACAGAAAAAGCATACATAAAAAATATGCCTTAATCCTAATTGGCTTACGGCTAATCGTAAGGTTTTGGAAAAACTGGAAGATGCGAGTTAATACTTTTTGTGGAAAGCGACATCTTTTTTTTTCTTTTTTACGTTCTGACCGAGTCGGCGTTTTCTGAGCATCGGCGAATGATAAGCATTTTTTTGTATAATATCAATATAATATATAATGATAAATGAGGCAAGTGCAGAGAACGCCAGACTCGTACATACCTAAACTACTTTCTGGGACCAGTTGAAAAGACAAAAAAGAGTTGATAAATTCTTTATAACTTTGATCATGATTCAAACTCGTTTTTAATTTTTCAACTGTTTACAGTTTTCCATTACCAATTTACAGCAACGATTTTCGCAAATCAACACTTTTTACCGACTTATTTAGCTAAGTAAGTACTATATACTATATTTGGCAAAAATCCTCCGTATCTCGTATTTTTTTCGTGTAAAAAAGCTACGTTCGCGGAAAGGTTGATCGCGAAAATAGTAATCGACCTTTCCTCGGCGCGAGTACAACACTATTCTGCGGGTCTCTTGTGAGATTACATTGTCGTTCTCTATACCGTTACTTCTTTCCAGATTTTTTCGTCAAACATTTTATTTAAGACTAGGGAATAACGTTTACAAGCATTTACAAAAGACTTATCACAATTTTAACTGTTTTTTTCTTCTTTTTTTTTGCAGAAAGCATTCTTACGTTCTAGAGGTCAGTGACATCCTTCAACCGATGTTTAAATTTTTTTTCGTTTAAATTCCTCTATTACTTATCAAAATTGACTCCCGAAGGAAACGCCACTGTTTAAGGTTACAGGTAAAACACACTTACACTCATGCGCACATGACAGAGCTCTTTCTTCTTCTCGTGTCGAAGATCTTCATACACATGCGCTTTTTTTAAAAAATACAAATCTTACGATTAAAACAAACGAATGGCATATAAGCAACAGTTATTTTTAACGCAAATAGTCAAGTCAATGTCTATGGATTGGCTCATTGTTCTCTGTGTAGCAGTGTCATAAAAAAGGCCGCTGCCACATCTGCGACAGACACTATCCATTTTACTTATGATATCAGTCGCAGACATAAACAGCTTCATATAAAAACGAACGAGAACGGTATTTTTTAATTTCGATGTCATGGAGTCTTCAAGGAGTTAACGCATACGTTTTGTCCAAGGCTCTCGATTGTCGCGAAAAAATGCACGTCAGCGTTTTTTTTTTAGTAAAGTACCGATAGTTTAAAAAAAATTCAAAAAAGTACATAGAGAGGACTCAGTCTTCGATAAAATATATAAATTGAATACACATGTACGGAATAGTTTTTTGATCGCTCATGGCGCTTTGAACATCCCTCTAAAGGAATAATCGGGATACATGTAGTTCATGTTTTTGTTTCTCTGCTTTGTAACGACGAACAGTGATTTTCCTCCCGTACGCGGGAAACCTTAGGAGTATAAGGATAGAGGGGGTATAGATAATGCAATATAATACTATTTGAGAAAAACGTATTTACATGAAGGAGAGTAGGAATAAATGGAATAATAATAGGAGATCGGATCCAAGCCGACGTACTAGATTGCGACCGCGTTGGGTATAGGATCTTTTCATCATCTCCGAGTGTCTCACTCGGATATATACCGCAACGCGTGACGCATTATCGATGCGCTGCTCGTCGAACGAATCTGCACGTAATATAGCGTCGTATTTTTTTTTTTTAATTTTGTACAACTCTGTTACATCTTATGCCGCGCGCGCAAGTCGTCAGAGAGCAGAAGGCGCTTTAAGAAACTCAAAACTCTGTCCTTTCATTTAGATATTGTCATAGTTTTCGCGGGTGACGGCCAATAAAATGGTCTCTTCCCCGGTTCGCATTAAGTTTTTTACCCTTTTGTTTCGTGACTCTGACTCTGCCATACTGTGTATAAGCTCATGCTAGTATCGGTTCGCGCGCATCGCGGTTCTCTCCTTGTTTTTCTCTATATCGTCAATTCTTCTCGAACCGGCACCACTGACTCGGAACGACGGGACGCGGTGCTTTTGAGAGATACAGTGAGAGACTAGGGGCTATGCTCTGCCGACTTCTTTTTTAAATATACTCTATGTATATAAGGATGCAAGGGAAAGTGAGTGTCGTTTCGAGTCCATGACTCGGCGATATTTTTTCCTTCTCTATTCTCGTAATAAGTTGTCGCTTCTGCGAGGGCGTGTGGTATAATAACGGCAGTTTTACGTTTGTTGTGCACGATGTGAGAGTGTCTCATCAGACAGGTTCGCCGCCCGCTAGGAAGCCAGTGCGCGCGTATAGACTCGTTCTCGGAGGAAGAGCGATTTACAATCTAGTACGCCGGAAGAATATCTAGACGGCCGAGTCCTTGCCGACAAAACCCGTCTTCGAGATGGACCTCTTGCCGTCGAAGGTAACCGATGACTCTCGGTGCAGGCCCGAGTCGATTATCGGCGTGATCTTCTTCTCCTCCCTCAGTGGCTCCTTTTCGTCTCTGTGAGGCAAAACAAAGTTATCGTTAGATCGAGCAGATTCTTTTTATTTTAGATAGTTTTGGTGTCTATATTGTATCTGTTTTCTAGAACATCAACATCGATGATACTGTTTAATTACATGCCGATGCCGAAGACGAACTTCAGCAGCAATTTTTATATACACTATGTTCTGTTGACTGTTTGTTATTTTTTAAAGACAACAAGTTCTAAATTAGAAGAGAAGAATGACTAAGCGCGTATATAGTGTGTATATGGTAGAGAACGTGCAACATGGCCAAAGCTTGATGCGACTGGTATATATATATATAAACATATGTAACAATGATATGATTGATGATGAAGGACATGACGGAAGTGGAACTGAAGCGGAAGTGTCAATTGTCATTTGAAAACTAAAACTGTATACCGCACATCTAATTTTATCATATACTTATTTTAAAACACTGATCATTCTATAATAACAAAAAAAATGTATTAATTTTTCCCGGCGTGTAAAAAAGAAAATTTCCTCAGACTCCAATTCAATATTTACAGAGGCGAGTCTGGAGTTGATAGTAGTTTATTCACGAGGATCAAGATGTCGTAAACTAAATTATACAGACAACGTTTATAGAAAAACTTCTATGTTATTCTAATACAATCTATTCTGGAAAGAATAAAAAAAAAACAATATACAGTACACAAAGGAATACACCGGGGGAGTATATACATATACATATACAAAAATAATGAAATGAATGAGACTAAAAGAGACAAAGATACAGAAAAGAAGCTTTTCAGCTCTCCGGACCGCAGAAAGTTTTCTCTCCGCGCACACGTGAGATGCGGGCGCGTGCCGAGGCGCGCAAGATCGTAATATAAGAAAAGGGAGGAAAAAAAGTGGTTGGCGGCTGGCTTATCTACCGCACAATGGGGGTAAAGGGAGAGTCGAAGAAAAAACTCGCCGCACGCTGTGTGTACCGAGCTTTCTCTTCGCGCCACGCGATATAGGCCTCTATTGTCGTCCGTCGCCTTTTATTCATCCCTCGTTTACTCAACGCGCTGGAGAGCCGATGTTATACATATCTTTATTGCACAGGGTGACAGTTGCACGTCGAAGAATATACAATCACAGATATATAGATGTACAGGAGCAATAAAATATATAATATACACAAAATAACGCCATGCGAAACAAAAAATAAATAAATGCTCGGTATACAAGCGACGTCAATTATATACATATTATAATCGGCACTGCCTCATGCTCTTTTTTTTTTTTGTTTTCTAAAATTTTGATTTCAAAAGTTTAAATTTTGTCGTCACAAATTCGATTATTCTTACATGGCAGTGTGCTTGACCAGCGTAATGGTACTTTTTCCACTACCCGAGTCTTGGATGGCCGTCACCCCGGCGACGTTGGCCATTTTTTGGTCGCAATACGGCAATGGGAACCGCCAACCGTAAAGACTATAATATGCACGGTGAGAAAACAGAACGTCAGTTTGTACAGAGAAAAAAACATTTTTTTTTTTTTTAAAGAAAGTCATGTATCCTTCAAAAATTTACACTGCCATAGCGTTTTGCATATTTATACTATGGTTCATCATCGGATTCGACAACATTGATACAATCGCTTTTTTTTCTTAACATCGACATAGTAGAATATATAGAATAACAGTAATGTCCGTATATGTCGCATGCAAAAGACTACGAAGTAGTGTAATTTTTGAAGTGCATGCCCAAACGTGTCGAGCACATAATATCTGTATCGAATGAATGAATGAGATGATAATGAAAGATAATGTCTTTAGCGACGTTGATGCATGTGAGTATATGGAAAAATGCAGTCAATGTATAAATATGTATATATAAAAAAAATGCGAGGCAACGAACGATCCGCGCGCGAAATTCGATGACACGACAGCGCCAAACTTGCCAAAGCACAGAATGTGTCGAGCTCGAATGAATCGGGCATTTCTGCGTGTATGTGAGTGTGTATATATGTGTATCATATCGGATACGTGTCGTACGTGACTATGAAATTGAAATATATATATATAGATATAATATCGTGTACATATAATATGTATATCGAGATAAGAAGGAACAGATATTAAAGAAAAATCGTTCGGAAGAGAGTATACCTTCCCAACTTGGCGTCTTCTTCATCCACGGGTTTTCTTCTCGATCTTTCGCACATGTAGTAGATGATACCTGCAAATAGACACAAAAAAAAAATTTAATTTTCTCATTACTCTTTGCTCACAATGCGAGAAATTCCTCTCTAATCTCTGTATCTAACGCTATGGCGTAAAAGTAAGAATTCAACGAGCAGATAAAATCTCAACGTACCTGACTTGTTGGTGCAGCAGAGAACGGCGTCCGTAATCAGCATAATAACAATGAGGACGGCGATGACTATACCGATTATCGCCGCGCTGGAGATTATAGAGCCGTGGTGTTGCAGCACCGAGGCGTTGCTCATGTTACCTGGAAAGAAAGTGAAAATTCGAGCGTTAATACAATTGCGAGAGACCATACGGGGAGGAGAGAGAAAGAACAATATGTTAGTGCAAAAGCTGAAAGAAAAAATAACGGAACGATGCTTGGTGATGGAGTAATGAAGAATCGCCTTGTATATATCCTTGAGTGCAGCTCGATGCGCTCTTATCAATTAAATCGAAAATTGCGCGCGCTTTTGTCGATGATGTAGAGACAGAGAGTCAAATGATGAATTTAGATGCTGCATATAAGGGACCCGCATAATCGAACGAAAATAAAATGAACGAGCGACGAAAGTCAAAGGAGGAGGACACCTACTGGGCAGCGGTGACGTCCGGTTATAAATTAAAACGTACTGGTACTAGACTTCTTCTCTCTGCGTGTACAGTATAGTATAGTATATACAAAGCTCTTTTTCTCATTGTGTTTTTCAAGTTGAATGAACTGCGATATATATCGATGTGGCTATATAATAGCCTCTTTGAAAGTGAAAAATGATCTTGCGCCACATCACCAAACACGTACCGCGTTGTAATGCATCTTCATAATTTTGTTTAGTTGTGTCTTGAACATAATATAAGTATATATCTATATGTGAGGTGAAGAACCAAAGAGAATTAAGGTATTATGTGTATACGAATAGACAATCCGTTTTTATCGAGGTCAAAGATATCTCAAGCCTCTATAGACGTTGTTACATAAAAAAAATAGACACGTCCAAGCCGCTCGAAATTAATCACAAAAATTAACATGTAAGTACACTATATAGTACATTCTCCAAGTGAGTTTAGACGTGCCGATCTTTGATGTATTTATATGCGAGAGCATAGTACAGATGAATGAAGAGTACGAGAGTGAATGAAGAACACAGATGAAAGTTGAAAAAAAGAAAACATAAAAGAAATACACATACACACAAGTAGCGTTAAAAAAAAATCTCGAAGCAATAGTCGCGCGAACCTGAAAAGCCGTTCAGAGAGCGATAGACAAGAAGATGCAGTATATAGTACAGTAGCTGTTTTATTTTCGCGCGTGAACAAGAAGGGGGACTACGTATATACACAGTGTAAAAGTAAATAGCGCAAAAGAGTAAAAATCCAGCCAAGAAGCCCAAGGAAGTAAAGCCCATTCTACCGGCGAACACAGCAGCAGTATACGCGCAGTGTTAGTCTCTACTACGTCCCGCTCGACTACTCTACGTAATTACACTCTAGCCCAGCACCGTCTGTTTCTCTCTCTATATATACGTGTGTATACACCACCAGCACCACTAGTAGCAGCAGCCACTATATAGCTTGCAATTTTTAAATACCAGAGAAGATAAGGAGAGGATCGTGCGCAGCTGCCGCTTGTTATATATATATATACATAGACACCTTGGTTAGAATAATTATGTTAATACAGAAGATCTCGTTATTATGACGATAATGCTGGCTATTTGTTTTTATAATTACCATGTGTCTGTCTCTCGCTCGAATTAGATCCAGATTATTTTTGTGATGGATATCGAGAATTGGATGCTAAATTTTTGTTGTTGTTGTTGTTGCATGTTTGTTGTCAAATAAAGAATGCGGACGCGACGGAAAAGCCAACGCAACGATCTTCTCGCCTGTCCAATTTTGCTTCGCAATTTTCTTAATGGCGAGAGTGAATTTCGTTAAAAATTTCATAGAGATATATAATACGCGAGAGGAAAAGTTGGATTGGCTTCAGCGACGCTCCTGACAGTTGTGCATTTTGTTTTCCATCAGGACATTTCTATATATTTTCTTTTCTTTCAATACTTCACGTATCTCTATGTATAAGTGTTGTGTTTATGTACAGTAATAAATGCTTCGCAGACAAAAAAATTTCTCTTTATTTTTTTTTTTTGCTTCTTGTATACGTATTGTATATATATGTATATGTACTGGCTCAAGCCAAAAACACAGACATCTATATGTGTGTGTGTGTGTATATATTATATATACGCTCGTATACAACCGCTCTATATGATATAACATGTATACGACGACCACTGCCTACAGCAACGAGGTTCTCTATACGCTAGTAGTATTTTTTTTTTTTCTTATAATCATCACGCCTCGTGCGCCTGCTTTATATACGCCTCGAGAATCGCGTTGCGCGAAAAGTTGACTGAACCGTTGGTAAATAAAACTGATAGTAACAACGACGATTACGCCTCCTAAAATTATACAACGAAATCATAGGCTCTTCGCGGTTTTCCCTTTCTTTCCTCGGCGCCGACATAACAGTACAATCGAACGACGCAATTCTCGATGTACAGACGAAGGTGTAAGTCTACACACAGTCCATAGGAGTTGCCTTCCATTTCGCGATGTGCGGTACAATACACTATACTCTCGCCGGGCAAAGCTTTCGATTCTATTTGCGGAAACGAGCTGCGCGAGCCCCGTAAAACTGGCTACCGTTAAGCAGAAGTGAGAGAGAAGGACTTTGGGAATCACGCCTCGGCGACACGGAAATCGAGCCGGCGTATACCGGGAGGAATTTCACTTTCATTCACACCGTTAAAGAGCTTATTTCCCCTTCCTTCAGCCCTCCTTTACGGGGCTCGAGCGAGCGAAAGCTCTCTCCGGCAATTAATAGAACCGTTACTATTTCTGGTACAAAGTTTCTTTCTATATTGCTTTCGTTTTTTTTATACTTCTTTCAATTGACTCTGAGAGCATACGTATTAGACTGAAACAAAGTTTATGATTGGTGGAACATAAAGAAAGTAAATTTAAAATAAAACTGCGGGAGCGAAGTCGGCGGTGTTTTGGTCTGTAATATAATCTACTCTCTCCGCGAGCGCCGTAAAAGTGTTAATTCAAAAGTTTTTAACAATAAGAGTAAAATCAAATGGAGCGTTTAAAATTGAATGAGGGACTTCGCTCCCCCGGCGAAGAAAATTAAGTTATTTTAAAGAAAGTCGCCGCTAAAAAGAAATGTCCATCCGTCGACCGTCTTGTCGTAAAAATCGATCGGCGCTGAATGTATATATACAGCGAAGCAGGCAAACGGCGCTAATTAAAACAGCGAGAGACGGTAGTTGTACGGCAAAAAAGGAAGGAGCAATCAAGCGCATGCCATGCATCGCGTCTTCGATTTTACCCGGTAAAAATGGAAACGACGCGATTCTCTTTTAGAGCTTCGGCAGATTCCCAGACGCGGTGTCGATGTTTTTTTTTTCTTTATTCTCCTCTCCGTTTCTTACTTTTATCAAGCGCGCGCGCGACTCTTAAAAGTAAAAGGCGCTAAAGTTTAATTAAAGAAAATTTAGCGAATACTCGAGAGCGTAACATCAGCAGCAGCGGCGACACGAGAGCGTACATATAGCAACCTCGTTAATGTCCTAATTACGAACACTATTAATTTTGGCTTTTACGTGGAAATTAAATTATTGACGCTGCTTTGGCGAACGGTGCCGATAACTAGGACATTGCTTTTAGGCTGTGGCAAACGATGACACATTCTCTTTAATGCTTCGTGATGATCGTTATATTCATGAGAAATGTCTAACTTATTATGACGATATAGCTATTGGTCTAAAATGCATTGAGGATATCTACGGCTTATGACATATTATACAGCAATCGTAAATTTAATTTACATAATATAATGCGTGTGAAAGTAAAGAAACTGATAACCATATAGAGCAGTAAATTATAATCTTAGTTTTCTAATAAATTCACAGATCATGCGCTCTAATAACGCGGGCTCGACGGACAAATATTTCTAGACAAGCAGACAACTATAGTGACTGACAAGATCAAAAAGAAGAAAAAAAAACGTAAGGAAAATATAAAAAGGAAAAGACAAACAAAATTTTCAAAAAGAAAAACAAAATTATAAGGTTATTAAACACAAAAAGATAAAGAATTCAGAAATGTTAGATACATTAATTTGTAAAGTGTGTTCTTTCTTCTTTTCGAGACAATTATATCCATATTTTGGATTAGTATTCTACTTGTTCTCAGTAAAAGCGGATTTTCGTTTCGAGAGCGGTGTTTCTTTTGTAAACAATGATCAAAAAGAATAAAAATGTAATTGTGTGTATTCTGTACTTTGAGTAAATGATTCAATTTCAGCATAGTGGATACTTTTAATTTCTCTCTTTCTCTCTCGCAAACACTCGAAAACAAATTACTCTTAAGCTAGGCTTACTAAAACAAACACGAATTAAAAGTACCCAAACATCTCGAATTTAAACTAAAAAAAAAACTTATAATCTCAAAACTATGTAAAGATTTTCTAAAAATACGATTCGAGCCTCCGATAAGTTTCCCCGCTAACGCGAGAAAAACTGTATCTGTAAACACTAGGCATTTGGCAATGTAAGGCATCTTAATTTTTAATTTCTCTCCTTATTAGGCTCATCGGTATAAATCGCACCGAATACGCGCTTGCTTCTGTTGTGCGCGTGTGTGAAAAATGAGATTGCAAAAGAACAAAAAAAAGATGTATCTCTCCGTGAGAGTATATGACGCGCAAAGTAATTAAGAAACGTACCAGTACGTTTTCAACAATGAGCATTCAACGCGAACAACGCAAATGTACGTTTGTCTTACCGTCGAATATCGACGGTTTTCAACCTTTCTCGCACTCTCTGAATAGTCTTTAAAACGGATTTGTTTTTCATTTTTTCCTTTCTCTCTCTCTACTTGTATTCTCGTCGCATCGGAATGTATACAGCACGAATCTCCAACGTGACCCAACGCCAAAGCAATCGATGAATGGTAATTGAGTTTGCGTTCGCCGCGTACTGATCTTGCTCGCGCTCGCGGACAGCGAGAGAATGCAAAACAACTAGACGCGACGACTGTCTATACTCTATAGTTCTGCGCTCTCTGCATTTCTATAGCGACACCTCGACTCTTTTACTTTTGCGGAAGAACGGAGATTTTCGTGCGAAACCCACAGGTCGACGTGGTTGTCGAGTGTCGTGATAAATATAGTTATTCACTTTTCATTGTATCTTATCGAGCGTGAACTTATTCATCGCGTTTCGTTGATTGACGAGATTCGGGTTATTACGAGTTTTGTCTCTTTGCTTTGTGCTTTTTGTTTAAACTCCTGTTGATGCTTTTCTTTAAATCGCTAGAGATAAGATCAATTGAGTGGCTGCGACGATGATCATGGCGAGCTGGATTGCGACTCCGCCAGATGTAATCTTTTCATCCACTACAAAGCCCTCAGATTCTGGATAGAAAAAAGCTTGTGTTGAAAGGGTGGACAAGAGAGAAGTGATTGGTCGATTGATTTGACTTTAATTCGTACAAGTACACCAATCCCACATGTACCCCTATGGTCGGTATTCGTATAATCAAAGCACCGACATCTGACTGATCTTTTATTCTTTTAGGTACTTCAAATTGCTCACAACGTGTAATCTCAACATGTATGTTTGTATAGAAATGCAAAAAAAAGAGGTATACCAGTGTAGTTGTGAAATAATAAAAAAATAAATAAAAAAAAGAATACAATCACGAAAGAATGTAACGGTTTAGATTTGTCGGGAGATACTAAATCAAGGATAAAAAGTAATTTTATGAAATAAATCAAGAACTTTTGAATAATTGGATAAACTTACCTCTGGTAGTCCTAATAGTGACGTTCTGCGCTTCTCCCAGACCGAGGAAATTGTGGGCCTTGACTCCGATCTTGTAGTAAGTGTCCGGATACAATTCTGTGATCCATGTCTCCTGCTTGTTCTCGGTCTTGTATTGGCAGTTGCCCTGCTCTACCCATTCGTTTCCGCTGTATTTCTTGACCTCGCACCACTTGATCTCGTAGTAGTCGATGCGCTCACCGTTGTCCGGCGCCTGAGTCCACTTGAGATTGTACCTGTCGTGGAAGGGTGACTTGATGTACTCGTCGTTCGGTCCGGGACGTGGCAGGAACTTCACTCTGCCGGGTACATTGCGCATCGTCGTCGAGAAGACCTTGTTCAATGCCCAGTTGCCCCGACCGGCTTCATTGGATGCCGCGAAACGGAATTCGTAGGTCGTCTGGGGCTCGAGGTTTTCGATGACGTAGCCGGCACGAGAACCTGCATCACATTATCAAGATGATTTTTCTTAATTCGTTATTTCAAGTAAGAAAGTAAATTCTTTAAGTAAAGAGCTTCGACTCACCAACAGCCCAAGTGCGGTTCTTAGCCATGCTCCAGGGCGTGTCGTGCACCCGGTATTGAACAGAGATGGTTCTGATGGGTAGATCAACCGGTGCAGTTGGTGGAACGATGTCGAAGGTGATGGTCGTGGCAGTGGTCTCGATCATCGAGACTTGGGCAACGTCGGCCGGCTTGGGAGCCTCTCTGAGCTCGATCACATGAATGGCTTCGCCGAGACTGTTTTTGGCGGTGCACTTGTACTGGGTGTAGTCCCTCTTGTCGAGCGGCGTAATGTAGAGCGAAGAGATCGGGCCGTTGTCGTAGATCTTGATCTGCGGGTTATTTACGACCTTCTGATCACCGTGGTACGTCCAGTGAATAGTAGCGTTGGGTATACTCTCAGCGATGCAGGTCAGATTGACCGGACGCATGTCCCACGAATAGATAGTACGGTTGCTCATCGAGGCAAACGATGGCGGGAACTGGACCGTCAGGTGGCCGTTCTTGAAGGCCATTCCACCCTTGTTGTTGGCGATGCACTCGTACAGGCCGTCGTTGGATCTATAAACAAATATCGAGAACGTTCAAATACCAATACTCACGACAAGTCAAATTTCTACGCACCTCAGAGTGTGATCGATGGTCAGGTTGCCAACGGTTTCGCCCAGCTGATCGTCGAAATCGTTGGTCAGCACAATTCTGTCATCATCGGACTGAACCCCACGGATGTAGGACTTCTCGGAGGTGTGTTTACGGAAAGTGATGGACGGCGGGGGTCTACCGAAGGCCTTGCAAGACAAGACTGTCTTGTCGCCCTGGGCGACAGTCTGATTGAGGAATTCCATGATCTTGGGCTTGACGATGACGTTGACCTGGATGTTCATGGTGGCCATACCGGCGGCATTGGTAGCGGTGCACTGATACTCGCCGCTGTCGTCGCGGTTGACGTTGTTGATCGTCAGAATTCCGGTGTCCTCGTTCACACTGAAACGATCGGCCTCCGCGAGGTTCTCCTTCGTCAGGGTCTTGATCCAGGTGAACTTTGGTGGAGGTTTGCCGGTACCCTTGCAGAGGATCTGCGCACTCTCGCCCTCCGTCACCTCGTAAACCGGATTTTCGGCTTCTACGATGCTCGGCCTCGTGTGTACCTGTTTGGAAAAATAATTTATTTTAATATCACAGAAAATTATCTGATGTGGAGAAACGAAGAGATGCACGCACGGTATTCGGAAGGACATCTTACCTCAACTCGAATAGCGCGTTCCTGAAGTTCTCCGGTCTGCTCGACAGAGGCACGACAAGTGTAGATGCCATCGTCGGACTCCTTGACATTCTTGATCCTGAGTGCGTGGGTCTCGATAACGTAGTGGTCGTTGGTCCTGATAACTTCTCCGTTGAAGAGCCAATCGACCTTTGGCGACGGTCTGGCACGTACCTGGCACTTGATCGCAAAGTCCTCTCCAAGAATGGGAAACTGGTTCAGCGGCGCATCATCCCACGTGATCGCAACTGTCATATAGACATGGTGAGATTTCGTTTGATTAATTCGTTAGGAAAATACAATAACACGTTTACTATAGCAACGTATCATTTCAATTATTAGAAATATTATTAGAATTTTGCTAATTCTTATATAACTCACCGATGGTTTCGATGACGACGGTTTTGCTGAGCAACTCAGTATTGGCATAGGTTCCCCTGCAGATGTACGTACCAGCCTGATCCTCCTGCAGAGAATTGAAGAACAGCGAGATACTGTTGTCCTGAGGATGCAACTCTGTGTACATCGGAGGCTTCGAGTATCCCGGCGAATTGCTGCGTGTAGAAAAAAAAAAAATACATCGTCAGTAAATCCTTCCATACAAGCTTCTAATCTCTACGGGACTATATATCCATACAAGTGAGATCTATGTAGATGAGATAACTATATATGCGTATCAAGAAGAAAAAAAAAAACAAGGTACAGGTATAATGAAAAAATTCGTGTGAATTTTGATAAAAAATTTTGACAAAAAAAAAACCAAAATAAAAAAGGCTCGCATTGAAACGCAAATGTCGCGAGGGCGGAGGAAAGTAATTGCAAATGATGAGGGGGAGGACTGCGCGTCTCTGTGTCGCGTCGATGAATAGGGAGAGACAGAGAAGCTAAAAGGGGATAGAGTGGGAGGACACCGTGTCGACGAGCGTTTTAATGAAATAAACTGCGAATGCGTAATTGTAGGCCAGACCAGAAATAATTAATTGTCCTTTCAAATTGAATGATCCAAAACGAGAAATGAGAGAGAGAGAGAGAGGAGAGAGACAAAACACACTAGACGACCACAAGACCATGATGGGATACACCACTATGCGCTATATGTGTATATGTAAGGGGACTGGACATTTGTGTGCGGAACGTAATTGTTTGTAAAAAGCTGCGGCATTCAAATTCTAATTTTATGTAGATTGACTTATCGCGCCTCGCTTTACACTGATATGCAAAACACTAAGAGCGAGAGAAGCTTCCTTTGAACGGCAACTGAAAAAAATGCATTCAAAAAAAAGAAAACTTTCAAGACCATTAACTATTCTAAATAATAATAATAATACCAAACAAGAGTAGTATAGTAGTAATCGACAGCAAAAATCAAAGTCCGAAAACGAAGGTTGGCGACACACATCATACACGAGGGGGAAACAAAAAAATCAATAAAACGAAAACAATGAGTGTGAAAATTGCAGGGTTGAGAAAATAACACACATCCGCTGCTGCAGCTATCGTGGAATTACTACGTGTAAAAAAGTGGGCAGCAGTCGAGAAAAAAAAGGGGTTGAAAACAGGCAAAAAAAAAAATAAGAGAGTAAGTATATATAGTGAGTGAGGGACAGAGAGATAGAGAACCAACTCCGTTGTGTTTGAGAGAGAGAGAGAGAGAGAGCGAGAGCGACAACCTCACATGTCAACAATCGCTTGCGTGTTAGTCTCGGTGGGTAGTAGAGTTAATACTCGCCTGTCGAGCGGCAAGACGACGAGTCTGTGTGCAGAAAAAGAGAAGCGAGAAATACGTTCGATTAGTGCTCTGTCGTGTGTCAGTGTCATTCTGTATTTATTATTAGTAGTATAACGTATACATGGAAAAAGCAAAATGGTTGGCTACATTTGGCAACCAATTTTCATATTTTCCCATGTATATATTCAATCATCATTTATATTTTCCTATCTCTTTATACTCTTCGCATGCACGTTAATCAAACCAACAACTCACTCGTGGTGTCTCGCGGTGTAAGTAATAAGTATATGTACAAAAAAATTTGGAAAAAAAAAAACTTTCACAAATAGATCATCGCGTTTAATATTTACAAAAAGAGAAGCAATTGTGCACACGCTACGGTCTATACTCACTTGAGACTATCGATTGCCCTGTTCTGTGGGTCGATCCATTGGATGTCACTGATGAGCTTCGTATCGGCGACTCTGGGCTTGCAAGTCATCAAAATACTCGAACCCACAGGTTTCGTCTGCTTCTCTCCGTTGGGCAGAATCTCCATATACTGGTCCATCTTCTCAGCTCCTGCTTGACCTGCAATCAAAAATAATCGAGCCATTAGTAAATGCCTTTTTTTATAGAAAAAATAAAATAAAATATGTCTCCACCTCGACTGGTATTACAAGAGAGTATATAAACCGGATAGGCTTATCTCCGGCTTGTCTGTCACTGACCATATAGCCACGTGTATTTAAAAGAATAACGCGATTAGAGCAATGAAAAAGCCAAGTCGTCTCGTCGTCCTACAGCAGCAGCAGCAGTAGTATAGAGATCGGTTCGTATTACTCGAGTGTGATAAATCAAAACTCCCTCCTTTCCCCTGCTAGCAGCTCGTACTTGTAAAGTGCAATTTCCGGCCGGTTTTTGTCGTATCGAATTTCTTCGAAAAGTGCCCCCGACGTGTGAGAAAATTGGAAAATCGTAGCAACACGTGGAATAATTAAGCTACAAGGAGAGACAGCTCAACAGGTGTTTTCCTCTATACTGCACTTCTCTCTCTCAACGATGTAGCAGCAAGCAACACGTGTGCAGCTGTCTCGCAGGACACACTGCTGCTGCTGTATATTATATGAGTCCGATGGGAAAAGCTTTTTGAGAAGGAAGCTTTATTTTTAGCTCCGATAAATTTACAAAAGCGATCTCGTTCCGAGGGATTATTTAAACTTGATTATAAGCGATGTTGAATGAGATCCTCGGGTGAAATTTGAAACTTGGCGAGAAAGAGAGCTGTAATTATAAACTTTTCTGCAATTTCCGAAAACTTTTTGTACAGCAAAGAATATATAAGAAGCTTCTTGGTTCAACGCACTCTATCACAGTATACACACACACACAGACGCACACAGACGCACGAGAGAGTCGTCGTAAAAATAAGTCGCGCGAAAAGAGATAAATTCCTTACTGGGAATCGTGCTATTCCTCGTACCGAACACGTAGACGCATAGCAGCGAGATGCAGAGGGTCGATCCGTCGACAGCAGCAGCAGCATCAGCATAAGTCCTCAGGCTACTTTCCTGCATATCTCTCGTATATATTATATAGCACACAGGCGCCTGTGAGGAGAGAGAGAGAGAGACGTATATTATATCGGAATGTCGCGACGGCGATGATGCATCGGCCAGACTGACGAGTTATATTGTGTATGTGTGTAGTGTTGCACACCATATAGTACACCAAGTTGTCGCCGTCGTCGTCATCGTCGTATAGGCCGGAAGCGCGAATTAAGCGCGCGATTATTAATTGAATTGCGCGTATATAGAGGGAGAGTGTATTACGCGCAAGCCAGTCGCACGTCCAATTAGGCTCTTGGTAATTGTTTGCGAACTACTGCGCGCATATATGCATATATGTATAGGAGAGATAGAGATAGAGAGAGAGAGAGAGGGACGACAAGTAGTTGGATACTATTATGTATATGTATACTGATGGGGTATAGGGGAGAGAGAGAGAGAGAGAAGTGTTTCCGCGTATATGCGCACGTGGGAACTGTACAAGTTGCGCTTTTTTTCGCAGTGTGTATATGACTTTTTTTTGTTCGCACGCTTTTATATGTATACCGTTTGACACTTTCCGTACGAGAGGGAGAGAGACTCCTGTTTTTACTTTTAAAAGCTTTTCAATGTCAAGTACAGCAGGGCGTGACGCGATATTAATGAAAGTTTTCTTTTGTATTAGGATTCTGGAAATTGAATTGTCATCGTGTAACGACAAAAAATAAAATATTATTCCTCTCGACGGAAGTATTACGCAGCGAATCGCTATAAATATACAGCACATATATACATCAGACGCGCAGCTGAATCAACTCGGTGTGTAGGATCCTTTTCAGACTCGGCCAATTATATACCATCGGAAGAGAGAGCGTGACACTCGGCTGATTTATGTTCTTATACACAAAGAGAAGACTCGTCGTCGTTGCTTGTATAAAATCGATAAATATATGTATATACATCTAAGCGCGAAAATCGAAAAAGGGGGACGACGTGAACTTTCGTCGACGCCACGTATATATAGGTATAGCACACAATAGAGTATCGGAATATCCGCGTGTGTGTATATATATCGAGAAAAGCCGATTGAAACACCTTAATTGGCGGATTCCGCAGCGGCTTCCGATACTTCCTCCGCATGTGTGTGTATGTGTGTGATGTCGACGACGGCACTTTAAACTCACGGGGTTCATTGTGGCGGGAAGCTTTTGTGCTCGGCACGAAGTTGCCTTTGTATATATACACACCCACAAGAGCTTTTCTTATACATACATAATACTAAACTTTATATACAGTGTAAGCTCGCACGTGTGTGTGTGTGTATATATACGTGTACATCGTTTTCGAAATGCACAGTTAGAAATGTATAGCAGCGCCGATAAAACGAAGCCTTTTTTTTCCCTTTTTACGCTATATGGCGGAGAGAGGAGCTTTCAGGATCGCGCAGCAGCTGTATGTATACGCGAAACCCTTTTACCGAAATTACCCGGGGATCGTCCCTATACATACTTCTTTTTCGCGAAACTTTGGTCCGTTTTTCTCTCTCTCGTGCATGTATATATACCGCCCAGCACCGTTACATATATATCGTATACATACGCATGAATAACACGGAGAGATAGTAGTGCTATACGTCTCTTTCTTTCTCTCTTGGGAAGGAAAATTTTAGTATATAATATATAGAGAGAAAGCAATTTAACGACACCGCGATACGTGACTTTTTCTTCCGCGACGTGTATATGTATTAGAGGGTGGAAGCTCCCCTGGATGTACATACATACATATACGTGTATACACACGAAAAAAAAAGCTCATTCTCGTATCGCTTTTATTTTCTTGTTACTTTTATGACTCTCGGGGCTTGATTGCCTTTGGGAAAGGTGGCCCCGTGTGTTTATGAGTTTTATTTTGCAGGGAGGGGTGGTGGAAAAGCTCGAGCTTTTTACTGTACATACGCGCTTAGGCATTCCTCATCCTCCTTCTGCAGCAG
>UCQR01107620.1:30641-48367 GCA_900474235.1 Cecidostiba semifascia | reverse complement strand
GGGCAATACTGTGTACGTGACAGTAGTATAGTAAAATTAGTAAAAGAGCATAAATTTTTTCATGCTTCCAATTTCGGCACATTCTGCAGCGGTAGCGTGAACCGCAATAATAAAAATAAGTTTGATTGCGGTAATAAGTACGAGAGAAAGCACTTGAAAGAATTGATTTGTGCAAACACATGAAAAGTGCAACAAGATAGACGAGATTTTCCAGCATCAAACACAATCACACTAATGAAGACTAAAGACACGCACGCAACCGACATTTAAAAAATGCCTCGCACTGATTGCCAAACGCTAATGACAATTACGCCAGAGCCACCTGGCAAATTTCCGAGTAGACTGAAAGAAAAGCCACTTATATATTAGCGCGCTCTTCGCATCGTCGTTCGTTACTTAAACGTTAAATAATTCATTTGTTTATCTTCGTACGCCACGAGAGCTTGGGTAGAAAGTGCGCGCTGATGGGACGCGTCGAATGAAAATAATAGAGCGTACGTGCCGCGATTTCGTCAGACTATATGTGTGTGTGTGTGTGTGTGTGTGTGTGTGTGTGGGTATATACAGTGATGCAGACGCAGCCGTGAGCTCATCGCCCCGAGGATCATTTGCCTCGCGGGTTCGCGGCCTCAAGAGGGAATCGCGCGTTTAAAGAGTATACTTATACGTGTATAAATTATTCACGCGTTTTGCGGTGCGTTTGCGCAAATGGTTTTTTGCGAGAGTTATATGTTCTAGAATAATCGTTTTCTTTTTTATTCATGGTAGTGTTATAGTTTTTGGGATTTTTTGGCTGATTCGATATGAATATAAAGGTGATACTGTATGCCATTATAGGATGGGTCGATGGGTCGACAAACTATGCAGCGATAAATTCTTAAAAAAAGCATCGACGCATAAACGAGCTTCATATACCGACGCATTTCTAAATGAAGCTGAGTATCATCCGCTGCAGTTGTCGCGCGAATGAAAAAAGACAAATTCCAAAGACAATGACGACGAGCTATAAAGGTTTCTAGTTCGTCGACCCACTATGATGTCGCTGCGCGACGATGAGAAAACGAAGCGAATTCCTCGACCTGTTTTGCCGTCGCTATAACTATATACTCGCATCAAGGATGCAGCCTTTGCTTTATGTATATAAGAGCTTAAAGCGCGAAAGAAGTATAAGAATCAGTCGTCGCAACTTTGATGTATGCGTAGCTCTTTAATACTTGAATATGATTAGAAAATGTAAATAGAAAATGAAATTTCAGCCGCGCGTATATGTACATAAGTATGGCTTTTCTCCGAGCATATAGTTTTCTAACGTTCATTATATAGCATCGCGCATCAGCGTTAAAAGTGAGCAAATAAGTTGAAAACCGCAGCTTCCTTGAAAATTAGCGAGTAAAAGTGTACGTTATTATTATTATTATTATTATTATATACCTTATCAAGCAGATCGCTTGCCGATCAATTTCCATTGTATACATATATTCTCCCATATCAACAACAACAACAACAACAACCAAAAAGAAAAACTTGCAAAAACGCATAATCTCGCAATCAGAGCTTCTCGCTCCAAAATCATTATCGCCATTACAGAGCTAAAACCGCTCCTGTATATATACTATATTCATATACTTGCGCTGCACTTGCACAACTACGAGAGAGCGACATCAGCGGAATGTGAGATGAGGCGTAAAGGAAATCGCTGCAGCGAAGAAAGTCTGTGGAAGGGTTAACGCGCCGATGACTTCATCCTCGCGTTGATGTATAGGTACACGAGTGAGACGAAAGTCGATGATCCTCTCGCGGCGCAATTGTTATTGCTCGCACGCCGTAGGCCAACTTTCTTTTTGCAGCTCTGTGGATTATACACTGTTGCGGCACATGGCACAGACGCTGCAGTGTGTATATGTCTCTTTTTTTGGCTGCGTTGTATATAGAAAATCGTATAGTACAGGATAACTGCGGTGAACTGGTATTGCGAAGTAGATGCAATAATATATAGGCTATATGGTTTTGCACCTGTTTTTGTTTGGTAAAAAATTACCGGTGTATATGTTACATATTTCGAGCGCGCGAAAAGTCGTCATATATTAAAACGTCGATTATATTAAAAATAAAAAGCAATCGTCACCCGCAGCGCTCGATCTTCCTCTCAACGACATGATTCATGCATGTACCAATCGTTGATGGTATATACAAAAAGAAAGCGCGATTTCTCACGCCTGCGTAATTCAATCATCGGCGAATCGCGTGTACACGCTATATAATTGACGGCGAATCGAGTATATCGGAGAGGATGATGCCGAAAGTGAATCTGCATCAAAGAAGAGAGCTGCGATCAAGGTGAAACTCGAGAAGTGATGGTGTAATTCGAGACTCAGAGAGGCTTTGGATGATGATTCGAAACGCGCGCTTACGCGTCGTTGTATTAGCTTCTCGGGCGATGATTGTATAGGAAGTGAGTAGGGTATATGGTGTTGAAGGATGAAACCTGTTACTCTCTACACTTTGGTGATTGTTCTGATATAGATTATCGAAGGATGTTGTGTAATTTCTAATTCAACATTGATTTTCTTATTCTTAATATGCGATTTTTCTCAATCTTCGTTTTCTCCCGTATACGTTCATAAATGCAAACCGATTTCTCGTTAGAGCCGCTATTCCCATGACCACCACAACCCGAGTTCACGTATACATTCCACGCAAGAAAAACAAAACTGTATTATTCCATCACGACAACTATATACTCTGCAGTATACCGATATCCGCGAAACAGTAGTCGAAATCTCCAGCTCACGACGACGCGAGGACAACAACAGCAACACGCAGCGACTCACGAGATACGATAATTATTCCAGATTACGAATGCCTGCACACAGAGAGACTCCAGAAATAGATATATCCTTCAGATATATAGTATAGTGCAGCTCGCATATTTTTGCGCCTGCACAGCATCATCAGAGTTTGCATGCCCTTTCAACGGTTCTGTCGAGTAACTTAACTGTAAATGTAAATTGCAGTGGACGTAGGTATGTATAAGTGCATAATAAGCAGAATGACGCGGCCATCTGTGCGAGCATCAGACAGAGTTGAAATCGTGCATTTTCCTTGCGTTGTAGGGAAAATATACTGTGTGTATATACGGCTGAGAGTATGTAAACGCTTTATATTATACCTGTGGAGGATATAGCGGCTTTTGAATATGATGCGGGACTGTGCGAGTTGTTAGTTTAAAGAAGGCGGACTGCAGTTAGTTTGAAAATACAGTGTATCGCGCGTATACTTCTTCTTAATTCTTTTTTTTGCAAAAACCAATCGATCGCGGCCTTCCAAATAAAATCTGTTATAGCGTCATTACATCGAGATAAAAACTCAAACATAACCATATAACTTGCATAATTAACGTCAAGTATATACAGACATTCTTAAAACGCCTGCAACAGCACATAAAAGACAAAACAACAATGCCAAGCTTAAACACCATCAGCGCTAATCACTCCTCGAACCTGTAATAAACGCGCAGCAGGAACTAGTTCAGCATCGTGAAAATACCTCCGATGACCATAAAAAAGTGAAAACCAATATCATCGTTCCCGGACCGTATATACCCGGATATCCAAACGCGTATATACTATACCATAAGAATATCAACGAATTTACAATCTCTAATTGTCACATCCGTCACTTTCGTTCAACGCGTGAAAGCTATACATATATCCCAGCGCTATGTAACTATATATTCACATTCAGTCTACGTATTAAACACATGTCACACATACATTAACGCGTGTCTTCCGTCATCGCTCGCAATACTCGGTAATTACTTCGCAATCGCTACTGTTTTCATAATACGTATACATACATCTACGCGAATTGAACGCCGCTTTACGTGTGCTACTATAATCACCGTCAATTTATATAGACATACAAGTTTTTGCGATATTATATCAGACAGCACTCTTTTTTTTCGTCTACTCTCTCGCAGCTCTGTCACGTAATATCGACGTGACTTATATCTATACTCATTAGCATAATTCCTCGAGGTCTCATCGCGATGTACGCGCATGTGTTCGTTACAGTTCTGCAACGGCGCAGGAGGTCCGTTTCACTTTCCGACGCGTCGCTAATTTATCATTAGCCGCAACTATCACCAGAGACGTTTTCTTCTATAATATACAAGAGTTTCACCTTACCGTATATTCACAGCCCCTTCTCTCATCTCTGTATATTATTATTATATATATATATATAATGATAATGGAATTACGGCTAATGAATGTCGCATCGTCGGTCACGTTTCGCAGTGGAATGCGAGAGAGTCGTTTCGCTGGGAAAAGTAGAGGGTTTGTAATACAGCTGACCGCAAAAGAAGAAGAAGAAGAAGAAGAAGAAGAAGCTTATGGTATTATATGTATAAATGAGGATGAGAGATGAAATTGAAAACGACGATCGAGAGGGGGAATGAATTTTGCTGTGAGATGATGCGCGCGATTGGGATCGATTCTTTCTTTGGGGTATTAGATTCTCGATAGATATATATGTTTTGAGTGGAAATTCGATTTGGAATAAGTAGACGCTTTTTTTTTTGAAGATTGTCGTCGTAGTGTCGTAAATAGAGAATACAAAAGCTTTAAATCGGATGATATGACTCTAAACGTCATTGATGTCGGTTTTTAAATCTCACCTATTAATTTCCGATTTATATAAAGAACGACAGTTACAACAGTTTTAATAATACGCTGCTGCCAAGAATTAGACTAATATTGAAATCACTATACATTATAAAATAAAACTATAAAACAAAATTTTTTTTCAAGTTGCAGATCGACTATAACTTAAAAAAAAAAACTTGGCTCTCCTCTCATGCACGCGAAAGTCTCTCTCGTTCCCCACAATACCCATACCATATACCCGATCCGCTCGATTTTAATGAGTCGCGCATTCCGAAGCTCGCGAGCACATGCTCTATATATCCCAGGATTTATTCGCTGTGCGGCTATAATATACACGGAGAAAGTAATAAATTTCGAATTTCATCTCGCGAGGATTTTCAAAGCGCCTAATAATCGCGCGCGGAAATTCGATTTCTATATCATTGCCTCGAGACAGATTTATGTATTACCTGTGTATATGAGATGAGTTTCTTCAATTAGAATATTACTTTTTATTTATTGGAATTCCGCGACAGCCTGATTAGCATATTAATTAATCTTTATCTAAAAATATTTACAGCGTGATATATAGGTAAATGTGTCCACACATCGATTCATTGCGCCACTGAAATAACAACAATTGCGAGATATAGTTGGAGATATTCCAATAATAATCAGCGACCACGCGCGATATTCGTAAGCAGCATCAGCCATAATAAGGCTCGTCCGTTTGCGAAATTTTATGCAGCAGCAGCATCTCTTAGCTATCCAGTTGCATTGTATTCATGAGTATACCGCCGGCATCTCTCTCTCTCTCTTTGGCGAATGAGCGCGACGAAGCGCCTTATCCGGTGAATTTCACGCGGGCGTTTCTTTCCGATCAAAGGAGGTGTGTGTGTGTATACATATATGATATGCCTGTTATTATACGGGGGCGAATATGAGACACTGTAGGCGCTTCTTTCATCGTTGCGCTCCCATAGTTTGCTATTGTTGTGGGTGGAATGTTTGGATTTTTTTTTCTTTTTTCGCTGATTAGAATTATTGCGATAGGGAAATTCTTTGGGGGTCAATTTTAAATGAAGAAGACGGTTTCTTTATTGTAGGATAGTTATAGGTAATAGTTTTATATTGGCTATTAGAAACTTTTAGCGGTTTTTGAAATACTAGTCATGAATTTTAGTATATACTAGTATAAATGTTTCGAAACGTCATAAATATCTTTAAAAGTTCTTCATCGATTCTATTACACTGCAATCCATTGTTCTCTAGAAATCAAACCGCCCACTACACTGCAATATATGACCCCATCACAATTTGAAATCATAAAAAATTTCATTTCAATTTTCAAGTTTTATCCCGACGACGCTGCACCGCCAATATAATTAACATAATAGCATCGGCGATCCGCAACGACGGCTTCTCATATATATAATAATAAACAGCCGAGTTTCCTGAATCAAAAGCACACACCGCGGAATAGCCCGCGAATCTTATGTTTATTCAAATGCACGCATCTAGTTTATATACGAGAATCCGTTAAATGATTCCGACGCGAGCATATAACGGGCTGAGAGTAGCGAGTTGCAGGTTCTTGCTGCTGACGTGTATATATAGAATATATATATACAAGGCTGCAGTAGATTACCCGATTCGCGGCAAAGTGTAACACAGCTGCGAAAGAAAACGGATATTGCGACTGTTTACACCCTAAGACTTGAAAATAAATGCTATAGTTCGATCTTTAGTAAGAAACGATTACATCGCTTGAATTCTTTTGAAGAAAGCGTTGGAATCTTCCTTACATAAATTAACACTGTATAAAATAATTATAATCTAAATACCTGTATATCCAGTGCAAAAAGCCAATCAATCATAACGATAAAAAAAACTCACGAATATAATCAAGGTGAAAATCGGCAAAAAAAAAAATCGGCGTTACGAGGTAAGTATATAGCTTGTCGCCGACAGGTATATACCGTTAAGCACATGCGCGCGCGCGCACGCGCTTCGTTACAGGTCGAAATCGAAAAATACGTATACATATAGCTATATACCTACATACATATCGACAGGTCAGTTTTGACTAGCCAAAGCGAGAAGTGGTCACGCCGCACGAGTGACCCACATCGCGTATAGCGTGTATGTAATGTATATATAGGTATATGTTATGCGTGTAAAACGTTATTCGTATATAATGACTGTCCGACTATACGGCTCATTGATATTCTCTTGCGGTTATCGGGTCGGTCTGGCTAAAACACGCCTCTATGTGTGTACATGTCTCCACTTCAGTATACTATATATATGCGAGGAGTATATACGGATGTAGAGCAGAATTTCAAAGATCCACTTTCGTAAACGGATTATCCATACATCCTTACACTTTTACTCGCAAAACTACAAAAGTCGCCCTTTGACGCCACAACGGTACAGATGTAGAGTATAAAAACCTCACAACGAAAAACGAAAAACAAAAAACAATCCGCCAACGCTTCTCCATCGCGGATATCGGTTCATCGACCTTCGCCTTTACAGAGTAGTAGAGCCGCGCGTATAATTAATTTTCGCGCGCTCGGCGCTGCCTAGGAATGCGAAAGGTGTATCCCATACATACTGCAGCCTTCCATATAAGTGAGGGAGACGTCGCTTTAATGCTTTACTCACACGCGTATGTGTACGTTATATAGCTACGACTTTCTCGATTCACGCGTAGCCTTGAGATTCTGTGGGACGATGCAACGAACGATGCATCAGTGCACTCGAGAGACGTAATCGATTGTGGACTTATTGTGCTGCAGCTTTTTTTATTTCAATCAATTCTAATTTCCTCATCAGCTAACAACCTGTCTCCAAAACCGATCCCGAAGCCACTGTATACAATATACATCAGCGTCCAGCGGATGAATGGACCAACGAAGGCTATATACTCTCGTGTATATTATTATCTCTCTTTCTGGCCGGCGGGAAGTTATGGTGCCGTGACCTCCTTTTGTGCTCACAGTATAAGCGACGACGAGCGATACCGTTCGATTCTCTCTCTCTCTCTCTCTTTTTCTCGGCAGCAAGCGCGCATTCGCTGATCTTTTCGCTATATAACGTCCTTTCGACGACAAACGCCGCGCCGCGCAAAATTACGCGCTCGGAATGCGGCTACCCTTGACGAGAGTTCCTGCATTGACGAGACTCATCTAGTTACGCTAGAAAGTTGCCTTTTTGCTAGGGGTTTATTTTTGTATCGAACGCTATGCCGATTTTGCGTGTATAAATATTTATATAGGAATATATTGGCGTTATTCAAATCAATTCGATAACAGTTTTTTTTTTTAAAGAATAGGCAAAGTTCAATATTGCGATAATACGTAATAGTTTATGATCAACGTGATATAACTTTTAATGGCATAATATGGATACAGGTTTATTCAAAATTCAGTGTTTATATACGCATTATAATTCACGCTCGAGAGCGTATGGTACACAATAGAAATAAAAGCAGTACGAAATCGTTACGTCATAATAATGCTATAAAAGATCGTTAATATAAAATTATTCAATAAAGCTATAAAATTCGATATGCATACTTGGACTACTTACAATACAAAAATGCAGTACGCACAGGTCAGACATACACAACAAACTATATATTATATACGCGCATACACAACAACAGTATTGCACTCCAATACATCTTCCGATCGAAAGAATAAGAAAAAGAAAAAAAGACGACGTCACCGTTCCAGCCGATAACGAGCTCCTCGGCCTCCTCTTATCTTTTCATTAGAGAACCGGAAAACGAATCATATATAGTCCCTATCATAGCAGCAGCACTCGATCGACGTTTCGCGAACCTATATCTGCGGCCGATTTATCGCGGCGAACCGCTCGGTCTTCCTTTCACCGCGCCGCGCGATTCCCGACCTCGCGATAATGCACCGCACTCTCTGTGCTATGCGAGAGTGTATATCTGTAGGTAGGTATTATGCTGCTGAAGATTTTTTTCGGACTCGTCGGCGTAATACGATGCGAGTTATACTTGTATATTATAGTAAAATGCAGCAAAAAGTAAAAGTTAAAAAAATGCACAAATTTTTAATTATTAAAAGCAATCAGGTCACGATCGAAGAATAAAAAAATAGGAACAAACATTATCCGTTTTCTGCGTAAGTGAAACTTTAACGGTTAAAAATTGTTTTTTGTCGTTGCGTTATCGCGAGGTTTAGATTACAGCATTCGAACAATCAAGTTACACGAGGAACTGTAGACGCAGAATTACATATGACGAGGACGTCTAGTTTCTTCGAGGACGATCTTTCCTATGTAACAGCTTCCTACGTGCGTTAGGGCTACGCCAATCTCATGGGTTGTCGTTACATTCGTATGGAAAATGCTGCAATAAGTAAACAATACATTATTACTCAGAGTTTCAGTTTTATTACAATATTATCAAATTTATTTTAATTTACCTCATTTTCCATCCTAATCCATACTGCATGGTATCCCTAGGCAAGTACGATGTCACTCCAAAACCGTTTCCAAGTAACAATACTAAACTGTTTTTATCGTCGTCACCTGAGTCGGTATTACAGTTTCGGTAGATAACGCGAGCTTGGATTTCTCTCGAAAATCCAACATACACGAAAAGTAATCTAAATAACAAAAACAATCTTGGTATATTCGAATTACTAGCTATATACTTATTAATAGTCTTTTTGTACAGATAAGTAAGAGTACCTATGGTACGATCTAATATTCCTGGTGATAATCTTGAGACATCCGCCTCCTTCGTAAGAAAGATCGTAAGAAAATTGTGTACAATTGATACCAGCAAAAGAATTTGGCTTATCTTCGAAAGTAATACTTTTCCCAAGAACTTTGACAATCTCGTGCGAAGTCTCGTAAGTACATAGCTGAGGTTCCGGCTTTGATTTCTCATCTTTTTGAATGGTTGGCAATAGTTTCATTGAAATAAACTTCAAATGCGGACACGCTGCTATCATTTGATGCTTTTGCATTGACATATTGTAAAATGAACTGTTGCTCAGAACCGTCGCATTGGTCTCTGGATCGTAAAACGTTACTTGCTAAAATAAAAAAAAAACGTTGCAATTGATATTTTGTCGGACATTTTAAATAGAAGAAAATTTATCCTAAACTATTATACCGTTCCAAACTCATAGTACTTCTCGCCAGCTCCCCGACAAAACGTAGTGACAAAGCGTTCATTTTCATAAATAGGAACATGTATGTAAAGATATTCCATGAGTTGAGCCCAGAAGATATTTTCTACTCGAGGAAACGTTTCGGGTCCAAAATACTCAAAAGTCCAAGCAGGAGCAAATATGGCTACAGACAGTCCTTGATTTCGTATCCTTCCCAATGCCTACAAAAATATAAATGATAAGTACTTTGATAAATTTTTAAAGGGAGAATACAAAATAACGAGTAAAGAAATTTATTTACATAAGCTGAGTTGAAACCTCCTCCCCCAGGACAACCTCGTCCCCAAACGTCCAATCCTACGTAAATGTCCTTTACTCTGTCAGTATTCTTAGCACGCTTAGCACTTTCTATTAAACCAGAATCACTCCAGTTGTAATTCAAAAAAATTCCATCGCAGTTATCAAAAAAGCACCTGAAAGATTTATTTTAAGATTATTGTAAAATGTCAATTGATAAATATCAGAAAAATTTATTCCACTTCAACTTACTGATTTTTTTCATTAAGTTCATTCTGCCAAGTCAGTTTCCCAGTGTTAATTACACTGTCGTACCAAATAATTTCTGAGTCTTCTATTTTCTGGTGTATATTTTCAGTCAAGTATTGAACAAAGAATGTGAGTTTGGTAATATCTGCCTCATTTATTTCGTTCTCAATATTCAAAAGCCAGCCTTCAAATTTGTAAAACTGAGCCAGTTGTATTAGAGCATCAGCAAATTTAATTATGCTATTTCGAGTTTTGAGTATTTCATCCCAAATTGCTTGACTTCCTGTACCTTCTGTTATCAGCGTGCCCAAAATTTTGACACCGTGTTTATGAGCTGCATTGATCCATCCTAAAGGTGGTATTGTCACAAAATAATGACTAAAGTATATAAAAGTATCTACGATGCTCCAATGATAAAAGTGGTATGAATTGTTTACATTTGATCCATCTATAAACCTAAAATTAGAAAATGATTACATTAATTTAAACTGTTTCGTTTCAACAATTGCTTCTGTGATTAAAAATGAACAAAACAGCGTTTACTTACTTATCTTCTAAATATCCACCCATCAAATCATGGCACACTATTGTTTTGGGAACATTGTCCCTTTGCAACCTTCTTGGTCTATCGATTTGTGCATCGATATCAGTACCTTCATAAACGTAGTCTGTTGATTTACGTAAACTGATAGTCCCAGACCAATACTCGAGTTTATCGATTTTACTGTAGAGATCTCTCAAAGACTTAAATGGTTCAACCACTCGTTTGTTGTCTTCCATTGTTTCTGACTGCATCTGACTGCGCTATGTGCATATCCTAAATAGTAAATGCTTACAATGGTTTTCCGCTTCTAGTGCATCAAGGGCAATGATTGGTCAATGCATATCCTGACGCATTGATATCTCCACCGGAACTCTTGATATCACACTTTCAAGTGCAACCGACAGCTTTATGGCTGTGTATCTGCCGACTACAGATATTGTATGTGGTTTTTGATGCTCCGTCAATTATCTGTAAAAGAATGAGAACAGTGTTTCAGTGTCTATGACAACTCTGATAATGATAAGAAACGTATACTACGATTGAGGTCAATGATATATAATATGAATGAAATGTCTAATGTTGTTATAACATAGTTGTTGAAATGATCAGAAAAAAATAAATAAGGAAATATATTATATTATATCATTTTTTCGAATTTATAGTGTAAAAAATTAACTATCTACGAGTTAGGTTAGGTTATAGTTAAAATCGTGAGCTGTAAATTCACAAACACTGGAGCTTCATCCCAGTTAAGTTATTCCTTTAGCCAAGTGAGTTGTTAATATTTTAGATGATACTTGAATTCTCTTTAAGAATATTGACTTCATTTTTAAGAGTAAAGTATTTACAGCACGTTTTTGTCTCTGCAGGAAGTCGCGAATCCATATAAATATGACGAGAGCAACATCAGCTGTTCTAGCAGACGACAATACCTATGATGGCATTCCAGGCGCCAAACTATGTTCCATTTTTTAAATTCAAATTTGATCGTATAACTATATAATATATTTTGTAATAAATATAAAAAGCAACAACTACAAATCTAGTATATATTTTTGCGTTTGATATTTGGTAAAATTAAGCCCCCCTTCAGCCCTTCCTCAGCCCCTCCTTAAAATAACGTGAAATCTAAGTATTTATAATTCTATTCAAATGTATGATACATATCAATCGAATCATGCATAAACAAATACTGATTTAAACAAAACAAGCAGCGAGTAATATTTTACTCTCAAAACTCGCTTAAGGATTTATTGAGGGTCTTGTATAAGATATTGGTTCTCCTATTGGCGATTCCAGTGTCGTGCAGCTTCCTGTGCTGTTGATTAATGCTTCGAGTTGGCTCAGGTGCGATGAATTGCTAAAGTGCTGGGATGTCGATGTTTCCTTATGATTTCAGGTCATTCTTATATGTTATTACGTAGATCGGTAGATATAGTTATGATGAAAAAATTTCAATAAAGCGATCGGATTTTTTATTGCAACCAAAATGTTTAAGAAAGAAACAAGAACGAGTCGCGTTTAATTGGTGAAGCTATATTTTTATTTTTTCAATACAATTCTTCTACAGGTCTTGGTGTAACTCATCGTCCATCTCTAGAAACTTTTGTTTTCGTATTTCCCTTTGCCATATATATACTGTTTTCGCCACAAACGTCAAAGAATCGAAACTATTGCAAATTCTTAGACAAAAACATTCGCTGGTTTTTTTCTTTTATTTATCACAATGGAGTCTAGTCTAGTCTGCCTACGTGTAATAATTTATGATACAAACAATTTTTCTCGTCGTCATATATTATCGCTTATTTATGATGTGCGCATATTTCATAATAACAATCGAGCAGTAGTGTTATCATATGTGGTTTCTTTTTTTGATAATACAAGAGTTTGCCAAAATTGAACTGTTTATGGTAACTTTGAAATTTGATGAAGTATATAAGTAAATAATCGATACATTTTAATCGTTACATAGTGTACATACGCAAAGGGAACCTATTAGTTGTCTAAACTAATTGAAAATAGGTATCTGAAGTTATTTCTTTACATTATAGTATAATACGGATTATGTATAGTTGGAAACGTTGTAAATAACTTTTTTTCGTGTATAGATACACACATACCTATATTGAACTAATTAAAATTTCTATGATTGTTATTATTGTATTACATTAGATTA
The DNA here is from genome assembly GCA_900474235.1 of Cecidostiba semifascia. NCBI lineage: Eukaryota > Metazoa > Arthropoda > Insecta > Hymenoptera > Pteromalidae > Cecidostiba > Cecidostiba semifascia. Next base: position 35,296 of record UCQR01107620.1, on the reverse strand, counting down.
TACATATGAATATTATATTTAATTTGCATTCGCATATGTATTGTTTAGCGTTTTGGTTCCACTTATTATATATGTTCTTACATTATAATATAGTAGTAGATAATATATTATATGGGTATTGTGCTTTCGACTAGTATATTAGGAAAACTTTTTCAATTTCGGAAAGTCGTTTGATCAATATGAAATGAGTAAAATATTATTATTTCTGCGAGGGTAATAAAATTTAATATTATTTTCATTATATACTTTGTAATAATATGTAATAATGCATGTTTTATTAATCGTTTCGTAAATAGGTAAACGCTTTAGTATACCTATAGTTACTGCATGATGAGATCGGTTTTATCAAGTATATTTTTTTATGAAAATAAGACTTAAACAAATAAGTAGTTTATAAAAAACATATCAATTATTATAATTACTTGAGAGTATTATCATTTGTGTTTACATATGTTATTTAGTTTATTGATTGTACAAATTATTTAATCTGTGTTTACTTATCCATGAAAAGATTAATAAGATTAACATGACTCATGAGTGCATTTCTCTTTGAACAAATTTCCTTACAATGACATTCTGTGTACTGATGCGGTATAATATCTGAAAACTGGAGATTCGCGCGGCAAATTTTCGCAATCACTTTCCGCATAATCCTCGCACCTCGTCTCCTTGATTATTATATCCCGTGACGTGAACTTGTGAGTTTTCCTCGCTTAAGACGCTTAAGCTCTCAAAATTGCATATATATGCGGTTATTATTATATTAAAGGAAAAATATATTTTTACAATGTCGTCGTCGAAACTCTGGGATGTAAATAACGGATTTCTTTTTTGCGTTTTCTTCTTCTTTTTTTTTCTCGTACGAAATACTACTTTTGGTTAACGTGTATACTGAACGCCAAATGTACACGACTAGAACGAGATTCTATTAGTATCACTTCGAAGTAGTTTGGAAATACTTGAAAACGCGCGCGCTTTTTTTTGTAATATTACTGTTTGAACTTTGGATATGTTAAATCGAGAAATTTCGCTTAGAAAATCTCACGAGGATTGATATGTGATTATCATCCAATTCATTTAAATAAGTGAATGAAATTTCGAAAATCATGTCGTATATGTTTACTTTATTTTTATGTTGACGAGCGCACGTGAGGTTTAAAAAGCGAACCTGCGCTGTCTCTTAAAAAATCTAAACTACTATAATTCTATTATCATACGAAATGCTTTGATTATGAGTGTGCGTCTTTGGTTCACGCAATATATGAAAGAGATTATAATTTATCGTATATCAGGAATAATTAAAAAAGGTAAGATGCAAAGGCACGCTCCTGAACGAGGGAAAGCGTCGCATTTTCGAAATTTTATTTTTTGAACTGTGCACACGTTTAATTAATTTTTTTTTTGTTTATATTTGATTAGTAAGTAATATAATAGTATTAAACAATCTATATTTTTGATTATTCGGCAATTTCGGTGCATCTCGCTAGGCATTTGACTTTCTTAAACGGCGGATTTTAGTGAACTTAAATTTATTCGAGTTGCTAGTATATAACATGTCCACTTGACTAAAGGTGCTATCAAGATATGCCGTTGCTCAAACATTTCCATTATATAATTGATATTAAATCGAGTGTGTAAAAAATAGTATTTTCGGTTATATTGAATATTGATGATTTTAATATTTATTCAGTCACTAATACACACGACTGCACACAAAGTGCTGTTCGTTTAAAAATAAATCCACACACGGAGATTGTGTTTACTAATTTGTCAGACTAAAGCTGGAACATGCGGGTTTTCAGTTTTTTATCGAGAAACTAAAAGTCAAACGTAAACACGTCTTCGGTATAAATAAAAAGAATTATATACCTATATTATTTACTTTTTATGATTCACGATCCACTCTTTCTCTCTATAACATTTGACTCCGAGATGATGAGCTATATGAGTTATCGGATTATAGTCTCGTTTTTTATGGAGAAAATATGAATTATCATTATTTATTTTGACTATATACGTTAAGTACGAATATATGAATCCCTATAAATTGTACACATTACTTTAGAATTTTCTGATGTAAAAATGATAAACCACATCCATTGCCTATTATTTTTATTCCTCATAATAATGCCGCATAAAACTAGCTTGTGCTCTAACGTTCCTATTGGCTTTCAACAAAGATATATACTCAATCTATAAAACTGCTTTAAAAGTAAAACTTTGCGCTTGTAGAAAAATGCCAATGAACGGTATATATGTATTGTACAACCATGTTGTACTCGAAAAAAAAAATGATACTCGCATTCAAGTGTATATGTATACATCAGTAATATTATTATATTGGTGTTCTAGTCAAACTAATACTTAACATTAAGCAACAAAACAGTTAAGAAGACATAGCGATACACACTGCGACAATTCCAATGGTAAAACTGCGGCTCACACATCTCACAAAGAAAAGAAGACTCCGAATTTTCCTTATTCTTTATTGTCGCATATCATAACCCATCGCCAGGCCAATGATCAGCAGCAGCAACAGCGAAATTAAAAGCTCTCCTCGATGCCTCTCTCGTGCTCAAAGTCGAAAAGTTCAAAATCTCCGGTACCAGCAGCTTCGACGCTTTGGGGCCTCAGACCCACGCAGTCACGTGGCGAACACTCGATCCGGCCCTCGGAACCACAGCTGCACTCGACGCAGTTGCCTGTCGAGTGTGGCAGCACCTCGCCCTCCTGGTACTTTCTTCCTGCAAGCACATATATATAGGTATACGTCATATATATATATAGGCTCGAGTACGAGTGAAGAGCAGCAGTTGCGCTGTTGGAGCTTTAATGGGATTCCGCGAGTGAGAGCGGGGGGATGGTACTTGATATGAAGCCTATTTGACTTTTGCGATGGGATGCTCTGCAGAGCCTTGTGAGTGAGAGATGGCCTGCTGATGGGATTGTTTTTTGGAGGTGCAAGAGAGAGAGAGAGAGAGAGAGAGAGCTGGCTTTTGTGGGGGAGAATTTTTTTTTAGGCTTTCAATAGAGCTTGAGAGCTTTGATAACTGCGTTAGTCAGTTGCTGAATGGTTCATCAGTATCTTGTCGATTGTTAGTTTAGTTTGCGAATATAATACGGTTATATAGACGAAATTTTACTTTGGCTTTTAGCTTGTAAATGTCCATTTCATATATAGTGAGTTTATATTGAGAAAAGCGGCATATTGAGAAGCTAATAAAGCTTACTTTTTTTCAGGCTTGTGGAAAAGTAAGCCAATCCTTTTATCGATCGATGTCGGAAAAGTGAAAACTTGAAATCGGATAATTTGTCTTGATTTAACAGAAGCTTCCGCTCCGCTGCTCTATTCCATTTACTTTTTCCGCGTAAGAGCTGGGATAAGAACTTAACTCACTCACAGCTGCATGATGCCTTGAATTGATATGTATGTTTTTTTAAATCAAACAATTAAGTACTAATATAATTGAGAAAAATCTCCAACATTCTCACCATCTCATCTATACTTCATACACAGAGCGTATCCCAACAGCACCCAATCAATCGAACTAAACCTCCTCCAGCACCAAAGAATCGCATAATAATTTACGTCATAAACATCGCTGAGCCAATAACCGTTCCCTCTCTTCCTCTCAAGAATTTCAATTTTCCCCCGGACTCGGAATCCCCACAGCACAATCTCTCTCTCTTACACACAGTACACACGCACAGACACAACGGTCGAGAGGCGAATCCCAGCGACAAAGACCATAGCGCATCGGTCTGCGGCTCTCTCTCTCTCTCTCTCTCTCGAGGTCCCCGAGCTTCGTCGTCATTATGCTGCAAAGCACACAGCAAAGAGCTTTCAGCCCATGTGTATATATAGCTATATAGGGGAACAATGTAAGGCCGCGAGCGTTAAAACGAAGCCAATCCCGGACTCTCCGCCTGTGTGTGTGTGTGTGTGTGTGTGCGGGAAATCCGCCAAGACGCCAATCCTACTGCTCTCTTTGTTTCTTGTGCGCAGCGAGAATATCTCGCTCTCTCTCTCTCTCTCACCCCGTGACTTGTCGCGCTGGATGAGCTTTACCGGTGTGCGGGTTTTGTGCTCTCATTTGAATTGCACGCGCGCGCTGATGCTGCGGTTTATTTCACGCGGATGAGCTTTGCTTTCCGAGGAGAGATATGAATATTGTTATTATTGTTATTATTATTTTTTTTTTTGTTGGGTATATCACGTTTGCAGTATTAGTAGAGATTTCGTTTTGTTTCTGTTATGGCTCGACGACGTGCAAAGAGAGAGAGAGAGAGAGATTATATGGGTTTTATTATGAGGCAAATTTTCCTTCTAGCTGGTAAAATAAAAGGGAAAAATTTGATGAATCCGCGCGCGCGAGACCTAGTTTTTTACTTGTTCGACTCTTATTCTCTATTATATATAGAGTATTTAACATCAAACAAACGGGAAATTGCTTTATAATCAACGTGTCACCGTGGTATTATACGTATAGTCTCGATGAAAAAATAATACCTTTGAAAGTCTCGACAGATATAACCAACCTTTGTGATAGTAAAATTTTCAATTCAGATAATGAAAAAGAAAAGAAAATAATGTTCCAAATTCCTCGCCATATCACGACTGCCAAAAGATCCAGCCTCTCTCTCTCTCTCAACCC
>UCQR01107620.1:12714-30621 GCA_900474235.1 Cecidostiba semifascia | reverse complement strand
CAAGAGCCCCGTCTTGCGCCATACATCCTCGGTAAACGCAAAGAGGCGTCGGCGTCGCTCGGCGCTTCATTAGAGCCAAGCGATAATTCCCTGCAGGGCTAAGGACACGTCCGAGAGTAAGCTCAACTTACCCATGACAAGGCACGTCGCTGGTACTCGGGTCGGCCGTGCCGTCGTCGTCGTCGTCGTAGTACTGCTACTACTGCTCATCGTTGAATTTGCCAAAGTCTCCGGGGCTGATGCTTCCTCCTCCGAGACGTTGATGCTGTGATCCTACGAGAATATTGGAGCTTCTTTAGTCAGAGTGGGAGATTTTTTTTCAAGTGATGCTAACGGGGAAGATCTGAGCTGTTTGCATATCGTTAGGCGAGAGCTTGCGGAAAGCTGTACAGATTAGGGAGATTTCGGGTAATGAGATGCGCGTGCTTAGAGCTGATTGTTTTTTTTTTCTTCTTTTTTCGAGAGCGTTGGTGGTTTGTTTCAGGAATCACATTTATATATGAGATTGGCTATTCCTTCTCCACACCCATTATCACCCTATATAGTAATCCTCAGCTCACAACGGCGGCATTCCGACCACGTAAAAAACCCAAGTCCCGCATTCATCGTCCGAAAGGGGAAAAAAAAATTCCACATCCGAGCTTTCACGCTCCCGTAACTCCACGGCATTATGTTGGCAATATGATACACATCCCTCTAGCCCCGAATATATAAATGAAACCAAGAGAGAAAGAGAGAAACGTACGTCTTGCTGTTCGCCAGAGGCTTCAAGCATCGCCGACTCCCCGGAGGCTTCTGGCGATTCGCTTGGCCCCTCGACGTAGTCGGTCTCCTCCTCCGTCGTCCAAGACGAAGGATCATCCTCGTCCTCCTCGTCTTCCAGCATGTCTTCTTCTTCTTCTTCCCCTTCGTCTTCCTCGTCCTCCTCTGGAGGAATTGGAATCGGGTTGTTGGAAGTTCGGGATTTCGAGGCGCCGTATTTCTGCCACCAGCAGTACACCTCGCCGGCCACGCAGAGGCAGTGTGAACTTGAATCCGTCCATGGGATCTGAAATTTTAGTATATATGTGCGTATACATAAAAAACACGAAAATTATTAATCGATCGCAGTCGCAAGAAAATTTTCTGTCACTCGAAAAACCGATATCCTCCACAGAACTACTCCAAGTATCGATTAAAACTGTACCCTTGGATGATACAAAAATAGCCCGCACTTCTATATACTCTATATGCACAGGTACTCAAGTACCTTATATACACTGCCGCGCACGTCATATAACTCGACCAGTAGCTCTCAAGTCCTGACTTTCGACGAGAATCGAGCGAATGGCACTTCGGCGCGGCTGCGGCGTCGATAAGGGCAGGCTTGACTTTGATTCTATTACGACACGAGACTAAGTATAGTGTGTGTAGCAGAGCAGTGCCGTCGCGCAATTTCTGCATGAGAACAAGGGACTATACAAGATCACCAAGGAGCCAAGCTTCGGGAAAATTTATCTTGCTATACGAAATTCAAGAGATAACACGAGGGCTTATTCAACTTTACACGGATGACAAGTTTGATTTTACTGTGTTTTCTTAGAGGACACGGTGAATTATCGTATTTCCTATATTGATTCGGAACTGACGTTTAATTTAAATTGATTTATGCCCGGTCAGAGGCCGGAGATAGACAGTTTCTTTCAATCTACGCATCGTTAAAATAAACAAGCAAAAACTGGCGCAATATCCTCTCTAGGGATTAATCACGAGTAAGAAGCTATACATGCATCCAAAAAGTAAAAACTCTACATCCTCTTTTGCAACGCGGTACATAATGTGTACCCGTAGAGTGTAGCAAATCAAGCTCGCAACTTGAAAATAAAAAACAGCGAGCGAAGCCGACGATGAGGAAAAAGGCGAAATAACGAGGGCTCGCGCTTATTTCCAAGAAGGAAAGATATGTGTAATACATGCCTATATATATACCACGTTCGCGCGGGTGTAAATATACGTATATAAGTGTAATATAAATGTATATACGTATAATATACATACAGGGTAGTGTGACCCGATTCGGTAGGCGCTCGCGCGTGTATAATCCTCCGGGGGAATGTCAACATGCACTCGAATGTCGCTAATTGGATGCAGAAATAATAAAGCGCGCATCGCGCGACTATACTTTCTGTACGTATATGTGTATGTACACCTATATGTCCTATATGTATACCAAACGCGATTTCGTCCCGTCCCGTGTGTATGTGTGAGTAATGTTGATTTACTTATACACATATCCGGAATGTGTCTGATAATTGGAAAAACATTTTTCCATCATGTTGGTGTAGGAGGAGGAGGAGGAGGAGGAGGTGCGAGGCTTTTAGCTTTTCGGGTGAGGGCATGTATGAGTGACGTTTTCCGTCGCGGCTCTCGTTTATTGATTAGCGAGAGGTATGTGCGACCTGTTCTTTTTTTAGAGGTGATGTGGATTTTGTTTTTTTTTTCGTTGACGGAGATGCATCGGTTTCATCGATTTAAAAAAAAGAATTTGTTTGATTTCTAAACGTAGAAATGCGCGTGTCTCGATTGTATTATATATTATTTCTCTTTCTATTAATTCAACACTCGTTGCTATAGTAAATTCATTTGTAAACAAGCGCGACTACGTCCTAAAACAGCGACGTTCGTCAAAGTCAATAAACCCTAGCCAACGTTATCCCACGAAAATGTCCCTCGCGCGCACCGGTCCCGAGAAAGAAACTGCGTTCGCCGCAGTTTCTTGCGCGGCTTTCAATCGAATCACGCACACATACTGTGCCTCATAACTATATGTATGTATATATACAGAAAAAAAGCAGCAGCATAAATATTCATGGCGTTTTCGCGGGGTCAAGCGTTGAAAGAAAAAAAAAATCGTCTGGCCTTCGGGGGGTAAACGGCTTTCATCGCTCGGTCAATATTTGAGCCGCTGTACGTGTGTGCACACGTGCCCGGGCAGATTTCCCGCGCTGTCTCTATACTCGCGCGAATCCGAACGTGCGCGCTTTTATTATTTCGCCTCGCGACACACGCGCGAGTCTTTTAATTCTCTCGTTAATAAAGTTAAGCGATTACATCAATAGAAATTTATTTTTCTTTTTACCATCTGACTGTGCGAGTAGGCCTTGTTATCGACGATGCACTTCTTGGTAAAAGGTTGCTCGGTGCTGGTTTCGGGACTATCGTCGTCCCCGGCCACCACAGCACCACCTCCACCGTCGTCCTCGCCATCGTGCATCGCGATGTCTACCTCGCCGATCAGGATCTCATTGGTACCTACTCGATTCGGCGCTGAAAAAAGGAAAAAATTAAGTTATACCGTTAGAAAATATCGATTATCGAGAGTTTTCATATAATACGCCGCTAGATGGCGCTTCAAAACTCGCAAGTAATTCGAGCGGACGGGCAATAGTCGAGTAAAGTATATGCGAGCGCAACAATTGCTCGGGCGAGCCTACATGACACACGCGCTGATATATATTCATGGTTCTCGGGTGTAATTTCTCTTTAAAAAGCAATTTCCTACTTCCGAACTTGTTATTTTGCCGTCAAGGGTAATTGCTTGCAGGCGACGACACGACGGCATCAGCAGTGTATGTGTGTATGGGAGCTTTTGCCATCAGCTCTCGACAAGAGAGAGAAGGATATATATATAGGATATGATATATACGCGTGGAAGAATCCCACACTGAGCTGCTCGAAGGAGGTGCGGAGAGGAAGAGAGGGAGAGAAAAAAAAGAAGTAAGCTCGCGCGATCAATTCTCGAGAGAGGTAGGCATCACCTGAGTAAATGTATGGCGAGATTTTCGAGTGAAGAATGCCGGTAAGATTTCCAGCTTGCACATCGTCGTCGTGAAGTTTGTCTTTCATCACGCGTTTTGTTATTAGAAAAAAGATGTATGCGGAGTGCTACTGGCAATATTTTTGATGGTATAGTTTTTAAACATTTTAGCTCGCGGGTAACTTTATAATTAACGGCGGCGCAGCGGTGATAACAAAGGATAACCATCTCTCGTTTGATTATATGCTTGCCGGATTTAAATGAAAATGAAGGCATTATTACCGACGCTAATTATTAATTATAAGATCCTTAACTCTTCTTGGCTATTATACTTTTGCGAGAGATGTAGTTGAAAAGTTTTATTTATTTATATAATTAAATTTCTTTCAACTATACACAGGTAATTTTTAATTACTCTATACACTATATAAAGCTCGATCGATCGATATATCAGTTTGGCAGATAAAACAAAGGCGCTTAAAAGTTTTTTAGAGCGGAAATTTTGTTTAGTTCAAATTTTACAATTCCTTTCGAAGCAGTAGCCAAAGTAACTGGTAGTGATTCCCTGCTCGGAATTCGAAACAGTTGCACGAAACGCTCCTCTAAAAATGAAGTGAACTTTGATTCAAACTTTTTAACGCGTATACGTTATTTCGCTCTAGTAATAAAACACAGCAGCAGCAGCGGCAGCAGCGCAAATTACAAGGCGATAACATCGGGTTGACTTGTCTAACGAAAACACTTTCGTAATGGAAAATAGAGTAAAGTATATAGGTATATATAGTGGAACGTATAATATTCACGAAAGCGACGAGTGGTGTTTTTTTTGCCTCGTTGATGTTCTAGAGCGACTTTCATAATGTTTTTCTTTCTAACGATGTTGCCAAAATGAAAACTTGCTTTTACAAAATTAATCTGACAGTTCAGTAGTTCGTCGCACGCAGTGGCATCAATAAAAAAAATATAGCTTTTTCTCAAAACAAAGCAATTGTTTTCAGCATAATACGGCACACATAGCCAGCAATCGCAATTAAATCTGTTTTGCTCTCTCTCTCTCTCTTTCTCCCGAGTATCGTATCAAAGCCGGCGGTCCGATTAAACCCGAGCCATTAAACGCAAATCCAGCTCGAATCGAATCGTAAAACAAAGTTATTAAAAAACGTTTTGCAGCTGCGCAGTATAGCTCTCAGGCCAATTAATCAATTAAGCGACTGAAAAATAATGACAGTATAGTATATATGTCGGGGTGCCGCCTCTCCGGCCAATTAATCCGGATGATAGGTACCAATTATCGCGATATATATCCGGCCGGCGAGCGTAACGAGACTACTCTCTGTATCGCGTGTCCCTGTCTGTCAATCCATCCCTTCGTCCTCGAGGGTTTTCAGCTAGAAAATGATATTCGAAAGCGTCGTATAATAAAATTTGGTAATTCGTTAATTCATCCTCACCTCTTATTATACGAGGGACAAAGTTTCTTTTTTTTTTTTTGTACGGATAGTTTTGAGGACTGGCTATACTGTGATGTGAGTCGTCATCTCGATAATGAAAAGTAGGCTGAGAGTTTTTGTGTTTTAGTTGACTCGTTACAGTTTGTCGAAAGTTCTCAAGGCAGAGTATTAAATATTATGCCTGAAAAGAGCTCAAGTTTTCAAAACAAATTTCTCTACGCTTTATAATTAGCTCTCTCGGGCAAACTAATCTCGAACTCACTGCAGTGTGGGTGTGATTGAAAATTTATCTTGAATCACGCTTTCTTATCGACGCTGTATAACACCGAAATAGATCGTGTTGTGTCCGAAATGAAAATCACTATCAGTTATAGAAATTGTTTCCTTGGGATACGAAACGCCAGAAGGCACCGAACAAAATTATATTTCTGCTGCTACACACTTTACACCGAACGAGAAATTCAATTTTCAATGAAACAACGATATTAAACCTCAAATATATCTCTCTCGATCCGGCGTATTCCTAATATTAATATCCTCCGTATATACATTTCGGGTCATCGGCTGCATATACATCAGCGCATATAGTTCACTTAATAATGTATGGCCACAGTAAATATCCGACCCAGTCCCAGTGTAATCCGTTACTCAAAGCTCGAGTACACCCTCCTCATACCTAATTAACTGCGTCGCTCAAGCGAGATATAACTCAGCCTAGCAGTATAGCAGCAGACACAGTATATATAGTTCAAGGAATAGTGTATATACCCCAGGAAAATTCACAAAATTACCACAAACCAACGAGTTTATACAGCAGCTGTCGGAAGTTAATCCTGCTATCGGATGATCCTCTCGGCCTTAGCTAGATAACTCTCCCTCTCTCTCTCGTCAGCTCGTATTATATATGTATATACGTATACACATGCTCTCACAGGTTGCGGCCCTCGGATAAGAGTGTCACAAGCCAAGAGCTTCTCTCGAGGATCGATCCGTTCTTCTCTCGCATCCACTTTGCGACGATGCATAATGTAGACACGCACGTGTCACTGTGTGCTATGTGTGTGTGTGTGAGCGCGTCAAAGCTCGCCTCGATCATTTGTCCTCGCGCCTGCTGCAGAGGAGTTTGTTCGCCGCAACGCGACTGTAGTAGCAGCGTCTTGTGTCTTCGAGATGATGAAACGCGAGAGTATGTGTGCTCTTGGGCTTCCGAGAGAGAGAGTCGAGAGGCGGATCGGAGAACTCGTGAAATTGCTTTGTTTGCGAGGTACTTTTATACGTTCAAAGGGTGAATTTTTCTTTTTTTTTCTTTAAATAGCGATGACATTTTATTATCAATGATTAAACGTAGATAAGAAGCTTACATTAATTGTATAATAAAGAAGTTGAGCAAACCACGCAGTCATAACTTAATTAACAAACAGAGCTTTCAATGCAAGACACACAGAGCCGAGCTATCCATCCATAGTATAACTTATTACATTCGAACTTCTCGTTACCGCTAACAACTGTTTACTCCCATTCATTGCCATTACAAACTATACTATATATAGCTATACTCTCCGCATACACTGCACACACAGAGAGCGAAATGATACAATGGCCAAAGCTACGCAAACACGTCTGAAACTTCCGTGAGATATTTGCAAACCATCAAAAGTTGATCGGATAGTTCTCCTGACGGTTAAAAGCCAAGTCAAGTTATTGAATAACGCGATAAAAAGATTTTCGTATTTAACATTTAGCGCAACTATTACATAGTCCTATTCAGGCGTCTCTTGGCATATAAGTGTCAGGAATCTCTACAATTTTCGACGCGTAACGTTTCACGTATATATGCAATATCACGGGCGCAGAAAATTCTAGGAATTTTATCAGGAATATTTATCGCACAGTGGAGAACGAGAGAAGCAGATTTTGTATTGTTATATAGATTGCGAGAAAGAGAGAAGAAAGGGATATTTTTATTCTCTGGGGCGACTGCAGCGCACAGACGTTGTCAAGTGCGCGCTGAGCAAGTTCTCACTCTGGAACTTACATTCCAGGCCAGTTCGAGTTTTCAACTCTCTCTCTCCCTTAAAGTTTTATATACTCTTCGTTTCCAGACGTAATATCGTCAAGAGATAAAAATAGAATTTCATTTCGTTTTTTTTTTCTTCTTCAATAAAAAACGTCGTCGCGATTTTTGAATCCATAATCAGAGCCGCCCGCGTAAAATATTAATTCAGCACCAAAACGACACGAACGAAAAAACATTCAACACACACTGCAATGCATAAATCAACGACAAGGCTCGCCGCATTCATATTCAAATAGCATCAGAGGACAAGCTCCGGCATTTATGCGTGTATAACAAAAAAAAAAAAAAAAGTCCAAATCAAACTTTACCCTCGCGCACAATATATCCTATTAACAAACGCAAAAATACACGGTGTATATATACCACAGTCAAAGCGCAGTGTATTATGTATAGCTCTCATAAACGCCGGCGAATTTTTCTTCCAAAACAATTCCGCGGATCGATATACAGGAGCGCCGCATTCAAATGAGCTCAAACAATGCGCATTTCTCTCTCTCTCTCTACAAACACACACACACACAAATGCGCGTGAAATATAAATAATCGCCTAAAAGCCCCGACACACAGCCACTGCACTGAAGTAGCTTCTCTGCGCATAACGCGATAAGCGCGTTATATTCCGCGAGTGTGTATATGTATATATATAGAGCCTGCCGTTCCATCTCCAAATGAGTTATATGAAATTTTCCGGAGAGCGCAAGACGCGAAAAAGCCGCCGCTCTGTGTAAACGCCGCGCGAGCAGCTGCAGCGACAAAAGCAGATATTACTATGTATGTATGATATGTATATACGTATATACAATATACATACTGCAGTTGACACACCCGGTTATTATAGCCTCTTTCAAGAGGACATGGCTGCAGTTGCGTCATGTGCGGTGAGCCCAGTAGGAGACGGCGAATTAGCGCCTCTTGACAATGAATTCGTGGCTGTATATACAGGTATATACAGCAGATCCGCAGTAGCGCCAATCTCATGGCTGACCGAGTCTCGATGATTCCACTGAATACAGCTATATATACATGCGGCTCGTGCTAATCACGCGAGCCACACGGCATAAGTGGACAGCGGAGGGAATTTCACGCCGGGAGATTGATTCGCCGCCACCGAAGTGGTTTGTCGTTTGTAGGAGGGGAGAATTCAAAGTTGGACAGAGATGGACTGCGTTTTTGAACGTCAGGGCGGGTGTGAAGTTTTTTAGGTGTGCGAGTGAATGATTATAGGCTTTTTCGCGGTTATATGGGAGTAGCTGGTGATCGAAACGTTTTTTTTTTTTACGAATTTATTTCGCGATGTTGGATATATGTGAAATTTCATTTTAGAGACTCACACGACACACAGTCAAGTTTATTTTTGCACTATATCCGAGTATACTATATGAAATGTAGTACTCGAAAGGGCCATCGACATTTATACTTCGGATATTTTTAGCTGACTTCGATCACTGGGTTAAAATAACAAGATTCGATTTTGCGAGTAAGAATATAATAGAGCGTGATCTGATGTGTCTATAGAAATTTTGCAAGCAGGCTGATTGAAATTTTCATCGATCGAGAGCAATAATCTTCTTGATTTTTAAAATTAGAGCCGGAGTATAGCCGTAAATCGACGATAGATTAAACACATACACATATAGGATATACAAACAGCGCGCCATTAATTACAGTATCAGCGACACATATACTCATACATATAAAGCTCGATCAACAAGGTATAAGGCGTTTAAAGTAGAATTGTATAAAAATGTACAAGAGTTTATCACACTACTATTGATAAGAAGCAAATATGTATATGCGCATGGCGGAAAGCATAATATTCTATTGTTTCGTATATACAACACAGAGAAGCTGTGATGGTGATTATTCATCGCTATGCCAACAGCATGCATCAGAAACTACGTCTGCGGTGTAATTTTGCACCTGTGTGCGCACGCGCTGCATGATACGTTCAGCGATCGCGTGTGCGGTTGTTTCCTCGTTATCGCCTCTATGTATATCCTCTATCCTGTGTATACCTATAATATATGTATAGGGAGAGAGAGAGAGAGAGTCTGACGTTACTACTTTTTCGGCTAACAAGGCTGAACGCCGTTTTCGCTGTGCTGTGTATAAAAGTCGACTCTGCGAATGCATTTGAATTGAAATATGTCAAGGCCGTACACTTTACACCTGGAGTTATTTTCTACCGACGAAATTTCAATTTCTGCGAAAATTGAAATTTTACAAGGTTTTGATACATTTAATGATCTTCATATTTGGGTCGTCGAGATAATATAATATTCTACGTCATTAAAAGTTGTATAACAAAATGAAAACGATTTCAAAATATACGTCTAGACGCGATTGTCATTAGCATTTCACCGCTGGGCTTTCTTTTTATTCAAATCAACTTAAGTATATATTTGACCTTTGTCACGCTCTAGAAAATCCACTGTGAAGTAGTGGCACTCGGCTGCGAGTAATGGTTTACAAATGAGTATCGATTAAAACCCTTCAGCCTGCTCTAATTTGAAAAAATAATTAATATACTTAATTATTATATACAAAAAAAAATAAAAATGTCTTATAATAAGAAAATAGTAGCATATATAACTTATCCACACTTTTTACAGCCATCGATGATAGATTGATAATAAACGAGTCACCGTGAAAAAGAAGGGCACAGCGCCACCTCTCAGACCCTGTCGTCTCCAGGGCACATCAATTATTCATCGAGGTATACATAAAAGCCCACACAGCTCGAATCCGATTAACCGGTCATTTGTTTCAGCAACGCGCCGCAAAATATCGTTAACCAAACGATCTCTCCTCCCACCACCAAAGACATATAAATCTGTCACGCGCGTGTATTATATGAATGCGCCAACGTATTTAACGTCCGAATGATTTTTCTCTCGCGCACATATGCAGCCGTTGTTCGGATGCACGAGCGCGTATATAGTATACTCGATTGATGGTATATAGCCGAGGCAAAAATAAATTGCGAATAAAGTGCCGCGCTCGCACGCGAGAGCTTGATTATAATTTTATTCGACGACCATTTCACGTCGAGAGAGAGAGAGAGAAAGAAAGAAAGAGATGCATTGTTGCTTACGCAACTGATGTTAATTGGACGCGAATTGCCGGCTAAATCGCGCGATATATTTTTCGATGATATGGCCGATGCCAGCTGCTGTATATACATATACATTTAGTGCTCGAATTCATTCGTAACGACGCGTGAAACGATGTGTTTCAAAGGTGAAAAAAAATTGAAGCTTTGTGCGTGTGCTACATTTACGCTCCACCGAAATTACCGCACACGGGCCGTTATAATCGACCTGAATTTATTTTCAATTCAAAGCTGTTGTATATTTTTATTCGCTATGAAATTCAAGGCGGAAAATCAAACGAAAGAATCCAGTATAACCAAATAAGCGCGCACTTCGTCGTGAAAAAAAAGACATAGAAAGCAGCCATCCACACGACCAAACTCACATATATACCTAGCTACATATCCGCGGAATCGTGGTCGTCAATAACAATCAGTACGGTAACAAGCGTCAATCTCCGCGTCTAGCCAATCACGACTGCACGCTCTGCCAATCACTCCATGGTTGCTGCTGCTGCTGCAGCTGGCCAATTTCTATTACCGCCGACACCTGCGCTCGTCGTTCTGGCCTCGCCTATACAGTGGTTATCCACTATTTTTGCTTACCAAGTGGAATGGAATTTTTCGTTTTTGAGCGAAAAGGACGAGTCTATTCGCAATTGATTGGGGAGTACACGAAAAGGGATGAAATTATGGGGTAAACTTTTTTTTTTTTCGATGATGAATGTGAAAAGGGCTGGAGAATTGGTTTGTGCGAGGGTCCTTTGATCATTGTGAGGATGTGAAATTATATTATACTGTGTAACGGATGTATACATTGAGTATATTCTAATGAAAATGTGAAGGAAATTCGACATATCTCTTACAATTACAAAGATACATTTGCATAACTCGTCTCTCTCGTATATACCAAATCTATACATCGGCGAGCACAAAAGAAAAAAAATATACTTTTATTCTCCATTATCACCATTATATACTTCAACGAAAGTAAACTCCAACAGTGAAAATCGGATATTCGAACTCATCGATCGAAACTCGAGGAAATGGAACAGAAGCTTCACACATCTCTCTTCCTCTCAGCAACAAGAAAATATTTTTTTTTCCTCTCCACACACACAGCACCAGACGTCGCGACATGTAACCTCGCGAATTCGCGAATCATTGACGCGGCACCGATGATACATGCGCATATATACGTCGACAGCCTGTGACCGACTAACATCGATTCTCATTAAACAACTAGACACATTTTAAGTGTATACATATGCAGCGAATCAGCTGGTGAGAAAGATATGTCATACATGCACGTGTGCGGCTGTCCCTTTAAATTCCGCTACCTAAGTTTAACTTCAGGATACATCTGCTCATACGTATCTGTGCCCACGATGGCGTACAATGCACTCGATCTTTTTTTTTTATATACAGCTTGCATTCGAGCTATATACCCACATACATTTATATGAACTTTGACTTCGTGCCAGTTCGACTCTCTGGAATACAAACCGAGAGCTATTCTAGATACTGAATGTTTGTCTTGCACGCTTCATCAAAGAAACAAACAGTATATACTTCTTGCCGCGTTTCCACTGGATTTATCTCACTGCCAACACACGTATATATAGCCTAGACGAATATACTTACCACGTTGCAAATAATTGTTGTCGACAGAGCAAACAATAATTAATTCAGAGCTCGATCTCAAATTTTCAAAATACTCCCTTGAGAGAACATGACCACATTTGCTCTTTCTTCTTTTTTTTCTCTCCAACTTCACCGTATATATACAATCTGCACACGTGTGCTAACAAGTATATAATATAAGCCACTGCGTTGCACAGCTTCCTCGCGGCCGTAAACTTCGAGCATGCAAATAGGGACACTTGTAGACCAGCGAGAGGCTATGTACCTATATATATACGATGTCTATCGATGCGCCTGCCTACACAAACACAATTGGACGAACGCGTTCACTCGGTAGGAGGGAAGAGCCAAGAGAACTGTGGGATGAATGTGTGCTGCAAGGCTATATATACGTGTGGTTCAAGTCTTTTGAATTTCGAGCTGCTATTTTTAGCGGCCCGTGATTTTTGTTCGATCGTATACGCCGCATGCCTGCAGGCGAGAGGTGTAGGTGTGCGTGTGTTTTTTGCCGAGATGAATTTTATGCCGTGGTTTACGAGGGAAAATAAAAGTGAGAATGTATATAGGGGTATCGATGCCGTTTCTGCGAATGAAGTGTGCCGTTGTTGTTCGCGGAGGATTTTGGTTGTTGGTCACGAGTTTAAATAGTTGACATGGATTTTAGTGTCTTTGAAATAATTTTAATTAATCAATAAAAACAATTCAATAACTCGAGTGATGAAAAGAAAAGTATAATGTAATGTTCTTTCCTCGCTCCATCACTCTCGGAATCTCCAGCCCTGCGCGCGTAGAAAAAAAATTCATCCGCTCGATAAAAAAGTTTATCGCAAAAAACCAGCTTCAGAGAGAGAGAGAGAGAGAGAGAGAGAGAGAAAAGGAAGAATTTTCGTCGCATTACATAATTTATAACGAGAAGCGAGTGTTCGTTTACGGGTCACCAGGTATGCGCAAACGCGCCTCGGGGCCGCCCGGAGGCCTAATTAAAAATGCTTCCTCGTCATATATAGAGGCGCTCGCTCGCTCGCTCCCTCGCAGAGAGAAAGAGAGAAAGACAAAAGAGACTTGTATGAATCGCTGAAAGATTCTTTCGTTACACGTTCCGTCGCTTTCTCTCACGGCCTCTTTGCCTTTCCACTACTCTTGAATGCGCGCTGAAAACACGGGTGGAAAGAGAGATGAGAGATCGATAAACAAACGTCGCGTGTATAATTATACGCTTTATTAAGCATTGATTTCACCCGCGAGGTAATGAAATTTTTTATTTCCTATACTCTCGGCTCTCATGCCGTTTTCAATTGTATGATATACATGTACTCGTGATTGGCGTACACGTGATTAACTGGATAATTATTTATCTGATGAGCTTGCGAGAACGTATAATATAATGTTCGCCGTTGAATTTTCCAGCCGATAAAAATTGCATCGATTGCTCATATTTGTTCATATTCATAAATTTTTCATAACTCAACTGAATCCCAAGAGTCTGTCAAACTTGTGAAAGTTTCAGCATTTAACGCAGCTTATAGTACCACTGACATATTATCAATTCAAAACTGTGTCAAACTCGTTTCAATCCATATGCAACGCGACGCTTAATCTTTGCTCAAATATTTACGTCCCACAGTTGCGTGTATTTAAATTTCAAGCGAAAAAAGCTTTTCCAGCACGCGCGAATTTTCGAGATTTAACATTAATTACAGGTTAAATCTCGCGCGAGCTAATTCTTTCCGACGAGTTTATTATAATACGCAGAGTATGGACAGTCGTATGTACGGATTTATAGTTTCCATAAATTGCGCAACAATATGTGAAGAGATAGGCGCTGCTTTACTGCACCCCAGAGCATCTGCGTAAACTCCCAGAAGACGTGCTCGCACAGATACACGCGAGAATTATCTCAAGAGTGTCTAATTTTTATAAAAGCGTAACTCGAATATATTCAAATTCGAAATTTACCAACATTTCGCGTCCAGTTAGTATAGTAGCCTCTGTAAAATAAATAAGACCGCGAGAGCTGAGCTCTGCAGAGTAACGGCACTGATGAATCGACGCTCATGCAGAGGGATAACGACGAGAGAGAGAGAGAGAGAGAGGAAGACTCCTAGACACCGGTGCCACGAGCACGAGAGAAGACGTATAAGCCTTCTCAATTTAGCCGAGCGTTCACTTGCTTGCTCGGGTCCGGCTTAATTAAATTTCGCTTAGATTAATGGGCTACTGCGGCTTTTGCCACCTGCGTCGAAGGATATTGCCGTGTGTCTTCCGTCTAATTTCGATAACGAGTGTCACGACGACGACGACGAAGACGATATGAGTATACCCGGACGAGAAATGTTTACGAGAGGATGTTACCGAGACGAGAGTTATACGATGCCTCGTTTTAAGAGAGGACGTGCGTGAGCTCTCATCCCCTCTGTAAGGGGGAGTTACGATGTGTGTTCACGCTGGTCATTAGAGGTCGCGTCGTAAAAAAAATCCCGTGTGATGTATGTATAATAAGTATATGTCTGCATGTGAGGATGGAATGGAAATGATGAATTTCGGTGAGTGTGATAATGAATTTCCTGATTTCGTACGTCATATTCGTATACCAAGTATATATGTATATATGTATTTTTGACGTCACACCTTTTTTACACTTCATTTTTTATTTTTATTATAGTGTATCAGTTTTAGACTGGACTTCCCGTCGATTCGTCAGTCGACACTGCACAGAGACGAGTCAAAGAAAGAAGCTACACAGCCACTTCTTTTTGAGCACACTTGTTGATTACTGAGGAAGGGAAATGAGAATGCTCGAAGCTCCGAGAGTAAATTAGAAAACGTGTCGAGATTTGCATGGCAAATGAAGTCTAAGTATATATAGGAGGAAGTACACGCCTGTGTATGCGAAAGGAGGTAAATAAATTTGCGTAATGAATATAACGCCTCCGCTCGTGTATTATTATTTCACCGATTCGTTTTGCGTTTATTCGCACGTCATTGTATATAACGTCTGTTTATTCGAGCGTCAAAATATTCGCTCTGAAGCGCAGTGTGTTGCCCGTATATTATTAATTTCGAATTATTGACTATGAAAGGCGGCGTCGTTCGAAAAGCAACACGATTTCCTTTGTGTATATATATATTTCTCCTCGTTTTAAACAAACTCCCGAGAAAACAATGTGCTGCTCAGGAGCTTTTCGCCCATTAACTAAGCTCTCGCAGTTAAACACGCGCAGAGAAGAAAGCAAGGAAATAAAAGTCAGGTGAAGAATAGCCGTGCTCGGAATATTGACTCGCTCACCTTTTTGGCTTCTCTCTTTCTCTCGTCCATGTCTCCCGGATTTTTTTCCGAGTAAATAAATGCATTTCAGCGCACTAAAACTGCCCGGTAAGCTCCGAATTGAAAAGAGAGAGAGAGAGAGATTAGAACCGACCGATTTCTCGGCTATTCAAGTGCTGCGACTCGTATAAAAAGTGTAAAAAGAAACGGAATTAAACGGCGCGAGAGGGTGAGAGAATGATGATGAAAAAAAAAAAGAGTAGAGGGGAATAAGGAAAAATTCCCGCTGACGCGCATTATCCGGTCTAGCCGGATTCAATCACGCGGAACGAACCGACCGGTTTTCGATCCTTAATTTACCTACGGATTCTTGGAATTTTCCTGATGGAGATGGTTGTTATGTATAGTGAAAAATCGAGTGCGGAAATTGGATTTATTGTAAATATCAAAAGTCGAAATTATTATATATGAAAACGACCTCATATCGTCAAGCCAACGAGAAAAACAGCAAAGTTTTCATTAAGTTAGCAGCGGAATTTAAAGCGAACGCATCACTGCAGCCCCGATATATATTCCCCCGAGGTAATATCGGCATGTCCGAAAGCGGCCAACTGTATTTATACACCAGAGTTTTTTTCCCCGCCGCGCGCCGCCGGTCATTTCGCATTCGGCCGTCGCTCTCACGGGATATAAATCAATGACGCGCGCGCGCCCGCTGAACAAAAAGTCAAAAAGAAGCCGACTTCGCGGAGTTAATGTATAGCAATTTTTTTTTCCTAGATCCTCTATATATACTCGTATAAATAATATACATATATAGGGAGCGAGAACATCAGCTGCTGATTAAGCACCGATTTTTATACGCCTTTTTTTTTTGCGCGAGCCGTTGTCCGGGGAAATATTAAACGCGCGTGTGTAACGGACGCTCGTAAAAGATAAGTCCGTATAGGCTGATGCGCCAAGCTTTTTTTCGGTATAGGCGAGATTGAATTTTTTTTTTCTTTTTTTTTTTTAAGGGATCGTTACGTAGCGGTTATACTGCGCGGTTATATGGCTGATGCTGGACCGACGCTTTTTGTGTGTGTGCTGCAGTTGGGGTATTATATGCGTTTATAAAAGTTGTCGGTGCAGCGATAACGCTGCTGGCGGTGATGTTACTTTGAGGGTACGTTGCTCTTTTGGCTCGTCTACTGTGCTATTATAAAAGTGTTATTATCCGACTATGCGGGTGTTTCAATTTCACGGTATGATATTTCGCTTCGTTGTATAATGTCGTGTATTGCGATGATGAAACAGAACAAAAGCTTATTATTGCGTATTGTTGTGCTTCAATCGGTGTTTATCATCTGTATAAACTATAGTATAATCTCGGTCTCGACTAAATATACACATTTGTTATACATCAACAACGAAAATTCAAGTACCACAGAAAAAAAAATAATCCAAACTCAACTCGACACGCGCACTGAAATATCCGATAGCGGTGCGAGATCTTCGTTTTAAGCTCCTAATTACCTCCTACTCGAAGCTTGATATTCGCGCCTGGCAGAGCAGAGAAAGCGCGTAAGCCGAATTACGACCGAGGCCTCGATTCGATTTCGCGCGAGACGCTCACGGATAAAGGCGCACCGACGTTCACCTTATACATATACACCCACACACATACACACCGAGAGAAGGAGCTGTGATGCCAGGAGTAATGCCGGGATTCTCACTCTCTCTCTCTGGTGATGCCAATGTGCAATTAGGCTGTAATGAAAACTTGATATTGGATTTGCACGCGTGGACTTGCATTGTATGAAGTTTCTGCTGCTGCTGCTGCAGGCGGTATCCTAGTTTATGCCTCATATATATGAGGTGATTTGATTTTCGATGGAGGTTTTAGTGGATTTTCAAAAAACTGTATCAGAGAATTAAATATATGTAATCATGGTGCAGAGTTTTTTTTTTTTGTTCAAATTGAACCCGAGCAAGTATAAAAGCTCTGCACGAGTGGTATATCCAATCGAAAAATCGAAATAAAAAGGAGGTTCCTCATATATAGTACGCGAAACGGCGGGTATTCATAGATCAAGTAAATCCGCAAAATCTATTCAGGAGATATACGTGTAATTCCGAGCTTTCTCCGCCTTTAAAGAGCCGCGAGAGAGGGATCGATTGGATTCCCGGATTCTTTATAAAACTCGCACGACTGCATTTCAAATCCATAAGTCTAATTATCTCGTATATACTTCATTCGTGCCAAGATTCGATTTTGATGTAGGAGAATATTCTTCAAGTGTATAAAGTAACTTTATATGGATTACATAATTTTTACGCTCGTCTGACCGAACGCCGAGTCTATCTACTTATTGAACTCTGATTTAGCTCGATGTTTTCGCGTTTGATTTATTCACTGAAGATACACGCACTATACGTGTATATAGGAGAGAGAGAGCTTTGAGTGCAAACGAGTCTCGACTTTCGTGCAGCTCAAATTATATAGTATAGCTGAGAATCGAGAGGCGAAATGAGATTGCGCCGAAGATTAAGGCTGCGCTCGCGCTATTAGCTTCTTTGAATAAGAGCCGGTCGGTGGTTGAG